>VDFB02182281.1:0-22510 GCA_007258455.2 Sequoia sempervirens
CGATATCCATTGCCCTTGTTACATTTGGTGGTGTTTCTCTCACCAACATCTGAAAATAAAACAACAAATTATTCAATCACAAAATAGTTATCAAATTTGAAGTAATGCTTTGAGTTTGAATGATGTGTAATGCAATGTAACCAACAATATGATTATCAATTTTTTAAAAAGCAATAACCTGGGACAATCACATTGAAAAACAAAAGACCCTTTAGGACAAATTTTAAGTGAAAAAGCATCAAAACACAATGTAAAATGCCGGCAAGCCAATATGAGAAGAAGAGATGATCTAGTCAAAGGAGCTTTGATAGTAATGGCCAGAGTTAAGTATGACAAATCCAAGTATCCAGCATTTGCAAGGAATGGAGTAAGAGCTAAATAAAGATCTGTGAGAATAAAAAAATGCAGGGAGCTAATTTGTCAAAGGGCCTATTCTTCAAAACCCTTATTAAAGCGCTTGTCCTTAGTTTTACAAGATATGCAATAAATGTTTGACAATGGAATTAACCTTTTGAGGATGTGATGATTAAATTGAGGTCTCCTTTTACCATGAAAAGATTGAATATTCTTTCTTTGGCCTATCATTATGATTTTTAAGTTCCTCACTTGAGTTAAATATAATAGTCAAGTGTTTATACCAAAGATGATAGAGAAAATAATCATGAAAAGGAGAATATGATGGTGATCAATGACAAGGCAGTGGCACATTTGATAGTTGAAAGAGTAGAGGAATGCATAGTGAACATCATGGTACAACTTATGATATAAATTAAGCCACATGGTTGATGTGCTTTGAATCCTTGCATCTAAAGGAAATTTTCTTAACATAAATACTACTAGGGAATGTCAATGTTGCCATTGTAGTTGGAATTAGAGCCGGTACCTGCAACATTGAAAATTATCCTTATATAAGAATTCCCTCCATCTTGTTGATTGGCTTGTAACACTCTTGATGGTGGTTGTATGAAATCTAATTATGATTCCTCTTCTACATTAGAGGGTTCATATCCTTGATCTGACTCTTCTGAATTATCAGAATCAAAATCACTAGCTTCCATATTCAAAAATTCCCAACCAACATCTTCAATAAATTTATCTAGATCATCGGTAATAGTCTTACAAATTGGTTGCCAGTTCAAGTTATTTCTACTTTCATAATACTTTATATCCATGGAGTTCATCCATTCCTTGATGCCATCAAGTGAAAGATTGAGGAATGGTACATATGGGTACATCTGGCTTGAATTATTTGAAAACAATAGCCGTATCAAATCCTTTTTTCCCCGAGTTCTACTCTGAGATTAACAATCTCAATCTCACTAATAGTGATTCCTAAGAAATGTAATTCCACCAACTCTACCAAATAGTTTACCATAGGAAGAATAAAAGCAGAGGATTTGAAAGGAACTCCATGAAAACCAAGCTCTCTAAATGGTATATAAAACTCTAGTTCAAAATATTTTAGATGAGGTTGCTCCCATAGCTCTCTTACTCACTTGAAAAATCCTTGAAACTATGTATTGATTTTATTTTTCCTGTTCCTCTCTTGTTGTTCTTCCTTAATTTCATTGGTGCAGGAGCACCTAGGAAGCAATAGAGAGCACACTAGGAAAAATGTGGAAGTATAGAATGAGTTTATGAATTAGATGTATGCCTTCAGGCATTTTTGTGGTTGGAATGATGTTTTCTAATAAGGTCATGTTGACCATGGGTGAGAAACAAAAAGGTTCTAGTCCAAAGTTTAGGAATGGAGGTTTTTGCAATTATTGACAATTTTTGCAAAAACATGCTCCTTTTGTGTTTGAGCGGCCAAGAAGGGCCCATTGGAAAAATAACTGTTGGGAAAGCATATTTAAAGGTTTCCTCAACCTTTGTGCAAGGTTGAAAGTATGTTTGTATGGATTGTTTTGTTGGAAATTGAAGGAAAACAGTTTTTTGAGTGAAATTTTCTATTTTTTGGTCTGAAAGAAGGCTCTAATGGATTAAATCTGGTTCTGTGTTGTGTGTAGGATGTAGAATAAATCTAGTAAAATTTTTTTGTAGCCTTTAGATAGTTCTTTCAATCATTTTCTTGTCTCTTTGTAAATATTTTGGTTTCTTTGTGCTTGCTGGCCTGAAACAGGCAGTGTTGAGTAAATGAGGTGCTAGAGCACTTTTCCACCATACAAACCATACGGACTTTTGGAAATAGTGCCTAGACACCATGCTTGTACATATGTTAGTTGGTAGGTTTTGTTTGAGTGCAGGAGTTGCTAGCAAAGTGATGCCCTAGGCGAGCCAGTGTAGGTCCGGCTAGGAAAAACTTGTTGTGCAGGTCACAAATCTTGCAGGGGTGCTGAGCCATTGAGGATTTTCTTCTTGGAGGAGGTAGGGTGGTGTGTTACCTTGTTACTACATGAAGGAGGAGGCTCCATCTGTCCATTTGGTGTGTAAACAAATTGGAAGTTTGCTAGCTGTCAAGGGAAGGCTTAAAACCCTAGTTTTTGCTCCATTTCATGTTTGAGCTTTGTACGGACAGTGGAAGGCTGAGACCTCAAGAATCTTTGAGTGTTGTCCATGTGAACCAAGAACCTTGGAAAAAGAGTGGGAAGTCCTTTTTGAGATTTGTGAGTTCTAACCTGTTTTGTAGGTGAAGGAGACCTAATAGGGGCTCAAGGGCTACTAGCCTTTCAAACCCTAGCTAAAGGATTGGTGAGAGCGATGGGAAGTTGAAGTCTTGGAGGTTGTTCAAACACCTTTGGAGAGTTGGTTTGAAGCCTTTTAAGACTTATCATACCCCACAGCGTAAGAGTTGATGGAGTGTTGAAGATTGGTCTTTGAGTATAGTGTAAAGGCTAAGAGGGAAGGTTGTGGCAATGAACAAGGTGGACTTGGTGGTTGGAGTTTGTGATAGAAGAGAGTTGATCCAGGACAAACCAGGGGCACCTAGTCATGAGTAGGACCTATAGGTTAGATTGGTGAAGCAAAGCACCAAGGAGGTCTTACAAGGAAAGGCCTAGAGCAGGAATCAGTGATTGATTCCTCTAACCCCTCTCCCTATCAGATTGGTATCAGAGCAAGCAAAATATTTGGGATTGATCTTGTATGTCAGAGAAAGAGTCTAGTGGTTCTAGCATCATGGTGACAAATGCTGAGTTGGCCAAGAGGGTTGAAGAAATAGAGGAAGACAATAGGGTATTGAGAGAGAAGTTAGACCAACTTGAGCAAGCATTGAATGTTATGCGGTTTGATGGAAGAATAGCAAAAGAAGAAGAGGTTACGGAGGAGGATAGAATCCCTGAACCTGACCCTATATTGAAGGAGGATCCCTTCTTGAAAGCATTGAAGGCTTTGAGTGGAAAAGCACTTGAAGGAGTACCACTATTTAGTGGAAAGATGGAGGCTGATTTAGTTATGGATTGGATAGAAGGAATGGAAAACCATTTTGAGTGTGATGGAGTCACGAAGCATAGAAGGTAAAGGTGGCTAAATCAAGACTAAGAGGTTTTGCCTTAACTTGGTGAAATTCATTCAGACAGAGAGGGAGAAGGAAGGCAAGCAGCCTATCTCTACTTGGAAGGGAATGGTTGCCAAGGTGAAAGAAGCATACCTACCTGAAGACTATGAAATTCAGTTGCATAAGAGGAGACAGAGTTTGAGGCAAAGAGATCAGGATGTGAGTTCTTATACTGAGGAGTTTCAAAGACTTTGCATGAGGTCCAATGTCACAGAGGATGAAATTATCAAGGTGGCAAGGTATCTCAACGGTTTGAAGTGGAACATTCAAGAGGAGATGGTTCTCTTAAGCCCCAAAACAATGCACCAATGTTATCAATTGGCATTAAAGATTGAAGAGAGGAGTAAGAGGAAGCAAGATCAGACTTCTAAGGGAAGAGGCAAAGGCAGAGATCAAAGAGATCAAAGAGGACAGCGTGGTGGCTACCAAGGTAGAGGCAATGACCAAAGAAACCAAGGAGAGTCAAAACTCACAAAGCATGGAGGTGAAACATCTACAAGAGGTGGATATAATAGGGGTAGAGGACCTCAAGGAGGTTCAAACAGAGGAAGAGGAGCAGGCAGGCAAGAGCCTTTCCTTGTATGTACCTACTCTAGGCCTTTCCTTGTAAGACCTCCTTGGTGCTTTGCTTCACCAATCTAGCCTATAGGTCCCTACTCATGACTAGGTGCCCCTGGTTTGTCTGATCAACCCATCTTCTATCATTCATCAAGATCATACATTGACCTTCTTTCCCCTCCTAAAGTTTGGACCACATCCATTACCTCCACATAAAACTGGACATCCTTGGTCTTCATGGTTCCCACGCCGTGATATGGTTATGCAAATGAAAATGAAGAAAGAAGTAATCATCTCATATCCATTGTTTGGAAGGAATGCATGCTTAATGTTTTTGTCCACACATGATATCAGCTCTCTCTTACGCTCTCATGGTTTGAATGTCAAAATCGATTATGGTGAGCCTCGAGTTCTAGTCATCTCTTTCTTCCTCTTCCACCCGAATGTTGTCCTAATAATCCACGTAATGCATGACCCTAATTGGATTTGTTTTTGAAGATGGTTTCTCCTAAGACGCGGTGCCAGCTCTCTCTACCTTTCAAACTCTTTTCATTGCTACAGATCATCTTTGGGATTTAGTCATTTGCACCACATGGTTGATGTGCTTTGAATCCTTGCATCTAAGGGGTTTAAAACCTTAGGGGTCTTAGATGAGAAAAAGAAGTAATGTTTTTCTTTTCTTTTTATGTGAGGACCTAGTAGTGAGATAAAAGAGGACTGTATAGAAAAATGAAAAAAGAAGACATAAAAATTCATGGACCATACTATATCACCTACATGCTAGCTAACAAGGACATGAATGTGGTAGATTTAGGTATGATAGGGGTATTGCAAGGTATATTTGAGGAATATATAAGAATGAAGAAGAATTCAATGGATCAAATTAGTGTCAAATGTTTTCCTAAAAGATCTCCCACACCCTATTAGGGAATTTAATCATTTCTAAGCATTTTCCACGTCCTATGGGAAAGTTTGAGGAGGCTCCAATAGTTGAGAGTTTAATGAGTACTTATAACTTCTTTCCATGCAATCATGATTAGTTAGATAACATATAGGGAAACTTGATGAGCTATGCAACAAATGAAGAGAATATAGGGTATTTTGACCTAGTCTTAAGCATCTCCAAGCATCTAGGAGATATTGAAGGAGTCTTGGCTGATAGATAGGGTCGAGGATAGAAGTTTTATTTTTGGTTACATTGACATCATGTAGGACATCCATGGTCTTATTCTTGGTTACGTTGACATCACAAAAAATTATATAGGATGGAGTAGAATGTAGCTCTACCTTTGTCGGTTCCATGTTAAATTTTTATTATATATAGCTTGCTAGTGTAGGAATTCTAAGACAAACAATCATGGTAGGACCATTCTTAAAAGATTTCAAATAATAACCTAGTGAACCCATATACTCTTATGACTATATATACACAAATCTAGATTAAACTTAGAATTCATTAACTTTAAGTTCTCTTTATTCTATATTACCTCGGTGAAAGTTTGAGCAAATCTACTTGCACTCAGAGGTGTTTCCTTGAAACCTCCAACAACACCCTGTTCAACATCCAAAATCACATATTAAAATACCATTCGTAAAACAATGCCTATTAACACATGTAATAAATTTATAATTGTTTACTAACTTTACATACCAACACGATAGGTGTCTTGCAAAAATAAGTGGGTGTTGGTGTACCCGGGGGTCAACACTATGACCACCAATTTTATTAAATAATAAAAACTAAATTGGATTAATCTCTTGCATTTGACAATCGAAATTTAATAAACTAAATTGATGAACATGTTCAATTTTACCTGACTGTCAATACCATATGCATCATGCAGAATGTCAGCCGCCCTCTCCATCCCGTAGATGCATACGGATCAGGCTGCGTAGAAGTATATGGATCCTATGTAGCACCCTCCTGAGGGCCGGTAGGGTCATACGAACAAGTGGCTCCGCAAGATCGACACACATGGCCTCGAAGGCCACCACTTGAAGACTCCCCTGGATTGCGCTGCACAATGGGGCTAGTGTGGTGGATGACACTTGATTCAAGGATCGATCCACCTACAAAGGTCTCTACATAAATCACTCTCCTTTACAGCTACTTGAGAATACCAATCTGCTCATGGCTGACTGGCGAGGTGCGTCTCCCTTGTGCGTGTGGGATCGGTACATTACGCAGGGCCATCATCGCGACCCCCACCTCTCCCACAGAAACTTCCCTCATATCCAAAATGAATTCAGGATTTGGTTCAATACAAACTCACGGTGTAATTTCCTAAGAAAATATTGGGGGACTTCCGATTATTGCCGCGATTGGTGTCGAATATATACCATGCATTACATAAAAATGGTTCCTAATCTCTTGGTGAATTTGGCACCAATAAAATGGGAAACCTCTTTGCATTGAGGGTGATTTTGATTTTTTTTCTAGGGTCAATGAATAGAGAGCACAAATCGCCTTTAGTAATCTTTAAATCTTTTACTTGTTTATATGATAATTTGTCTGCATAATATGCCCTCGATGTTTGCCTCCTATTTTTCCATCTAGATATTTGTTGAGTAATTGCATCTACATTTCTTAACAAATCCTTCAATGAATCTGCTAGATGTATTTTTTCTGTGGTTGAAGAATTTTGATCACTCAACCTACTAATAAGATCCTCAACTTCTTTTCTATTGTTTTCAATTTCACTCCTCAAATTTTCTTGAGTGCCAGGAGGGTATTGAGAGAATGGTGGGGGAGGTTGATTTTGTTGTTGAGGCTAATTTGGTGAGGGATTTTCCTCCTCTTGTTGAGAAATTCCTACAAATTAAAAAAAAACATTCATTTCTAAACTAAAATAAGCAAAATCAATTTAAAAGCTAACAAATTCAAAACAAATACCAAACAATACTACTTACCTCTTGCATCTCTTAAAATTAGATAGGTAGTTGCCATATTTTGTGAAGAAATCAATTCTTTGATGATGAATTTGAAGAAATCCACCTCTCTCAAAACGTGGCCATTATAAGGGTTTTTGGCAGGTAGTAGACTAAAACACATAAAAAATGAAATGAGAAATGATATTTGGATTCGCTTTTTTTTTTGCTTTTAAAAAGACATAACGCGAGCCTTATAACGTGAAGCGTTATGGCTTGTTTTTTTCTTGTTTGGCCACAAAAGTGCGACCATCTTGGTGCACTTACCCTAGGGTTATGATTATATTTGGGTAGGGTTAGGTTTAAAATTAGGTTAGGATTAATGTTCAATTAGGGTTAGGTTTGAGGTAAGAGTTAGGGTTCTAGGATAAAGTTGGGGGTCAAGGTCAGGGCCAGGGTGAGGCTGGTTGAAAATGGTTTAACTTGATTATTTGATGTTTGAGTCTCAATAAGGAACTATGGTATTTACAAACACCTTTGCACCCTAAATATGTTGAATCATAACAATCATGTTCTCCTTAGTCTAACCATTAGATAGACCAATTAAACAGCCAAGGGAAAATGATTGTGGATAAAAAGAAAGTTTAACAATGAGCCTAGGATGATGTATGCTAATATATGATGTGATATTGGTACTATATTTCCTTGAATGTTCTTTGATCATTCCTTTATCTATAGATTCCTAAGAGATATTGTATGGTTCAAATGATTGATTAAATATCTTTAAATATAAAAAAAATAATACATAAATCAATATAAAAGGTGTGTTAGGTCAACTCACAATTGCTTGTGGTCAAAAAGGTGGAATTTTAATTTAGATTATAAAAAAATTTAGGTTCAAATCTATAACTATATAAATGACCCTAGTAAATTCTACATCTACAAATTGATCTAACATGATGGATAGGGAAGATTAGGATTAAGACCAATTTCAATGAATGAACTTGATAAATGAATCAAGAAAAAAGTGATGCTATGAAATAAATTCATGTAAGAATATACCACTTATAGAATTAATGTTGTGTTAAAGACATTATAATTGAAAACTCAAATTATTGGTCATACAGATGTAATTTTCCCCAAATTATATATAATAAGTATTGAGTTTGTGAATATTAATTACACTTCCCCTAACTTAATCGAGGCTAATTAAATGAGAGAACACAAGTGTCTAATGGAATAAATAAGGGTCAAATATCATAATATCAAATTTTATTTTAAGAAATTAAATACAAAAAAATGATGTGCATAGAACTAGAATTTAAGAGGGAACATTTGTAAGGATGAAGGCTTACAAATTTGATTCACCATACAATAGAAAATAAATTATCTTAGAGTGTATATTTTTTCCGTATATTCTTTGCAAGTTAATTTTATTGGAAAATGTTTATTTTAATCCTTGCATAATTTGTTTGCAATATAAAATTAATATTGATTTTTGGTGCATGTAAGGAATCTAGGGATGCATACATATCATATGGGTTAGACATTCTATGGGAAACCTTCTATGTTGTATGTAATATTGGGAAAAATATTTAATAATGGAAAAATTTAGTACCAAAAGGAAAAAATTAACACCAAAAGTGAGGGGGACACAAATTTGTAAGTTTATAGTATTAGGCACACAATTTTTTTAATACAATTGTACAATAGTTTCCCCTTAACCACTACAATATTTTTTCATTTCACATAAACAAACAACTTAATCAACCAAGCATCTGATAAAAAATGGAAGTGTTGATTTCAAAAATTCTTCATTCAACATGGTGATGGAAAATAATCACCAATTATATGCTTATACTTGAAAGTGCTAAGCTCCTATTATTAGTGGAATCCCTAGACCTAGGCCTAAACCTCAAGGTTCATAATGACACTACCTACACATCCCCTTGTGGTAAATTAGAGGCTTCATATTTCACCCAACAATATTAAAGGAAGTTCATTCTCTCCTCTTGTTTGAGATATCTAATCACACCTCTAAACCATGACTATGCATTAAGCATAAGCTATGAACTTAGTAAATTATAATATAATGATAATAATCTTTCCATAAATTTTTGGTTTCATACCAAAAATTACTAATCCTTAATGTACAAACATAAAAAAATACATAGGGGTTATATCATACAATAATTCCAAAGATCACATGCACAATGACTATATCTAGCATACATCACATATACACCAGGTGAGTAGCTCATATGCACATCACAGTATAAAAATGACTAGCTCATGAACACATCATATATACAATGGTGATTAGATCATATGTACATCACACTAGTACAACCATGATTTTCTCATACACACATCACAAATATTCATGTGTGAACCAAGTGAATGCCAACTAATCCATAAAAGTAGCAAATAAACATCAATCATTAGCATAGTCCAATGATTGCTTGTCACTACTCAAACACCTTAGAAGTTCACACTTGGGTGGGTTCAATTTAAGATTCACTCCAATATAATTCTTGTAATTGCAAATACTATCATACTAGGATAACAACCATATCATAACATGTTCTTTGATATGATTACCATATATTATATGGGAATTCATATTTAAAACTCAACCACTAATCTTCTACTTGGACATATTAAATAAAAATTCAAAATTTATGTCATTATCTTATAATTATTGTTAATAAGTATGGTAAGAACTTTTGTCATATTCTTTAAATATTTTTCTTCAAGATAAAATGCATCGCCTAAGATATAGTGCATTATCCAATTATAAGGAGGAATTCTTATCTTTTATAATAAATATTGAACACATGATAGTATTTTCTAAGGCCATTGTAGATTTTTAGAGTCAATTTTAGAACACTAAGACAATTGAAAAAAATGTTCAAGAAAAAGTGGTTGTCAAACCTAATCTATGTCAAAATAAAGGATTTTCCTTTTAATGTTAATTCAACTATAATATTTGAGGACAACCCTCATCTCTAAATTATGAAATTTCTTATAATAATCTCCATACCTTAAACAATGCACTTAAGTTTTTGATGTCATTAATTATTAACACCAAAAAGGGTTCCTTTAAATGATTTGCATCAGTTAATAGTTCTTAACGATAAACAAGGAATTCTAACACAATTGCTAATTTAGTAATCCTAAATTATAACACTTCCATCTAAGGACGTCAAGTTCTCTAATTAGAGCTCACTACCTTTATTATTCATAATGCAAAAATTATGCAAAAACCCAAAAGTCTAAATGGGTCAATGGCCACACTAATCACAAATGACAAATTACCTTTACAAAAACCATAATAGGTAAGATTTGTTATCCTTCTCACTCATACATAAAATGGAAAACCAAAAAAAAATTAGTTTCATGTTACTTTAGTGTCTACTAGATATTTTTGTTAGGATAAATATCCTTGTTAATCTCCAAGGCTAGTGATGAAACTCAGGAGCATTCTATCCTATTGGAGTTTTGAATATAAAGGAAATGAACTGTCAGGTCTCTTAGACTGGTTTAATTACATAGTGAGTCTAGAATTGATTTTTCAATATAGTATTGAAACCTTGGTACTTTGTTTCACTCTATTAATTAACCACATATTACTAAAATTATTCAAAATTAATAATTATCCTTATCCCTTTACTAGCAATAATTACAAACTTCCTCTAAACACAATCAACATTTGAGTCATATTAGAGATATTTGGGCAACACTATATCCTTCAAAACATCATACACTCAATAATAATAATGTCATTATTAAACCATAAAATTCATTTGTCTTAAAATGCAATCCCAATACTCTTATATTAACAAGGTATACCCCTCTAAAATTCCTAACCTACCATGAATAGTCAACAAAAACAAAATATAAATATCATAAGTTAAACTTCAAAACATCCTTCTTACATAGAAGATGACTATTTGTAAAACCTCCAAGTAACAAGATTTTTTTATTAATTTCCATAGATGCATGAATACCCATACCATTATAGGATAACAAACCTTATATATAATAGTACCTAGATGTTGGATGTAACTTGTACCTGCATGAAGGTTCAATTTAAGATTCACTCAAATATACTTCCTGTAATTGCAAATACTATCATGCTAGGAAAACAACCATATCATAACATGTTCTTTGATATGATTACCATATATTATATGGGAATTCATATTTAAAACTCAACCACTAATCTTCTATTTGGACATATTAAATAAAAATTCAAAATTTATGTCATTATCTCATAATTATCATTAATAAGTATGGTAAGAATTGTTGTTATAGTCTTTAAATTTTTTTCTTCAAGATAAATGCATCGCCTAAGATATAATGCATTATCCAATTATAAGGAGGCATTCTTATCTTTTATAATAAATACTAAACACACGATAGTATTTTCTAAGGCCATTGTAGATTTTTAGAGTCAATTTTAGAACACTAACATAATTGAAAAAAATGCTCAAGAAAAAGTGGTTGTCAAACCTAATCGATGTCAAAATAAAGGATTTTCCTTTCAATCTAAATTCAACTATAATATTTGAGGACAACCCTCATCTCTAAATTATGAAATTTCTTATAATAATCTCCATACCTTAAACAATGCACTTAAGTTAAAGCTAGTGCGTATCAATAATTTTCTTTAGCAATTTTAGAGTAGTTAAAGAAATATCAATAGTACTTTATTCATAATCATCTTCACATGTGGTACGTAATGACATTAGCCTTCAATTGGAAACATATTTTCGTGTCTTAGTAGGCAACAAAATCACATTCTTTGTTGATTCCACTAAGTGTAACCTTATGTAATGCCTAAAATTCTAGATGGGTTTAATAAAAAAGGAAAGATAGACTATAAGAAATTTTGTAGTGTTTTTTCCATAGACATTGGGATAGGTTTGACCTCAAAAATATTTTAACTCTAAGAAAACTATCCTTATGCAAAATAAAATATATAATTAATAAAAAAACTAAGTACCTGTTTCGTTGTTCACTATGCTCCATGAAATCCAATTTCCTGATTCGTCTTTCACATCTACCAAGGTAGTTGTAACTCTAATATCTAACGAAATTTCCCTTCTTTATGCTTTAGTAGACGTTTATTTCTTCTCCTAAATCTCCCATTTTATCTTACACACAAATGTGGGCTACGTCTGGGGAATTTTCCTACCAATTTCATTTTCTTGAGATATTCTAAAGCCTTTTTCAACAAATCAATTATGAGAAGATCATGTGCATATCTTTCATCAAACCCTTTTCCTTCCAACCCTTCACGTCTTATTCTTATGTCAAGTTCCTTTGTATTTTCCTTTTGTGTTAAATCGTTCTTAGATTTTCTCTACATGTCACCCCCCCTTAAATCACCTCTATCTATCACACAATGTTCCCAATGGTTTCCCAAATTTATCTCACCCAACTTTTAGATGCCCTCCTACTCTATTATCCTCCTATTAATCTTTGTTTCTCACACCCTCATGGTAGCACTTGACTTAGACTACCTAAAAGCAGGCCTTTATGGTGGGTCACAAGTCATTCGTCCTTCATCCATCATTATTTCCATGTTATCTTTTAAAAAAGATTTTAAAGCCTTTTCAACTAATTCATGTCATTCATATCCTACAATCTGTGCATTCCATGAGATCACTTTTTCCCTCTCCATTCTCTTTTCCTCACACCAATATCTTCCTTTCCTATCCCATGTACTTTTTCTTCCATTGTTTCACACTTTTTCTTAGAGGCAAAGGGGTCGTAGGGGTATATAGACTCCTAGCACCATTTTCTTTTTTTCATGTGACTTGAAATTTTGAGTGATCAAGGGACCAAAATGCCATATCACTTTAATGGCATTGTAGGAACTATCTAGACACAACACCATCATGCCCATATGTGTGATTGAATGCATTGATGTATGGTAATTTCGTGTTTCTTTCTGTTCATTTTTTTCATGGTGTCCATGCTTCTCATTTAATTTATCATTAGCAACTTTTATTGTCTAATAACATTGTCTTAATTTTAATAGTATGACACCCATACTCATGCCATGACTCCCCCTATAACCATTTTATATTCTTTGAATTCATGGGATATGATAACAATGTGGTAGTTTTTTGTAACTTTATTTCTATAAAATCAAGCACATAAGTAGTTGTTGACATTGGCTATCATTACCTTTGTCTTTCTTTCTAAAGTTGAGTATCTCTTGTAAGTTAGACATGTACAGAGATGAAGCAGGGATTAAAATTTGTAGTTACATAGAGTGGAATTGGGGAGCTTGATATTTCAAAAGCCTTGCATAGAGATTCTACAAGTTTACAATAATCTTTATTTTATGAGATAATACATTGAGTGTATGAATGCTTTTGGAGGAAAGGTTTTCTAATAGATGAAATTTCATTGATTTTAAATTTAAATTTTTAGAGGTCGAATTTGTGTGATACAAGATTAATCTCACATTGTTGGATTTCTTGAAATAAGAGAATAGCCATATTAATGTGGAGCATGAATATTTGAATATAGTAGACAATAATAGACATAATAAATAGAAAATGTCTAAAAATATAGATAGATACTTGAATAAGACATGATGAAATATATAAAATAATATATAAATAAAAAAAGATAATACATAAATAAAATTTATCCGATTTTTCAAAAATACAACATTTGTTGTTATATAATTATGCTCCCCTAAATTAATCCAAAACTAAATAAAAAATAACTTTAGTACATGAAAAGGAAATTATAGGAATGGAACAATACAGTCTTCAAAAATATATTTGTTGAAAAAGAAAGACTTGAAGAAGAGTTGTCAGATTTGAATAAAAATATAATGAAAGACAATATTCTAGGAAGACTAAAAGAAGGAAAAGAGAATTATGGAAGAATAAAATATGCAATGCACTACCAATAAATTAATGCAAAAACGACTGAAGATAAACAGGGCTGCCAAATGAGCTTAATGAGCATTTAGCCATGGATGTGAAGAACTATGCACTAAGCTAAGACATGAAAAAACTAATTTGGAAGACAAATTGAAACAATAATTTTGATTAAGAAATATGAAGAATTGTGCAATTTGACGAAATCAGAGCGAATTAGAAAACAAGGTAAAATAATACAATGATGAGACTGAAGAAATTGAAGAAAAACATATCTGAAATAGATTGCTAAAGATGGATGCTAGGATCCCAACAACATTTGAGGGAGGGTCTTTTCCTATCTATAGTAGGAGAGATACAACAGACTATAGAAGATGGAAGATGAGCTACTACAAATGTATGGTGGATTGTCTTTTCCTCTCTAAGAGGAAACGTACAATAGATTATCGATTTTTTGTGCCCAAAGCACCATAGTCAGGCTACAAAATGCCAATTTCAAAACACGTAAGATAGGCAAGTGATTTCTAGGCCTAAATCACTGAAACTATGCTACACAATGCCAAATTTCATGTTGAAAGCAATTGAAACATACTACATAAACTCAATTTTCAAGTTTGAAGATTCATATATTTTTAGTCTGTAAGATGCCCACTTGCATATGATTAATGTTAAACCTAATTTGTTATATGTTTCCATAAATAGATGGCAAGTTGTACTGCAGACAATAAATAATGTGATTGGGTGACCATATTCTTGTATTTCTCCTTGATATTTGTTTCATTGTCACTGTCGTGAAGGTGTTATGGACTCATAAATGGGAATATGAATTAAAATTGTAAATGGAATTGTTGTACAATTAAATCTTAGTTTAGCTATCAATTTAATATGATATGATATTGTTCTTATGATTGCATTGGTAATGTGCAGGAAAGTAGAGTGTCAGTATGAGAAGGGAAAATCGTTGAGTAGATCAAATGACATCTTCTTGTAGTTATGAATTTGACCCCTTTCCGGGCTTGGGAAGATATAAAGTTAATATGATTTGTAGAGTAGGGTGGTGAAGGTTGATGTAAAAAGTGATAATTTATATTTTGCATTGAGAGGGTATTTATTTGTGTGTCATGTGAGATGTAAGTTGGGGATTGAGGTTTACAAACCATTATCCAATTTGAAATTCGGATAGGACCTTAAATGGGTTTTTAAAGTGGGTTGTTGGTCAATTTCCTTGGTTGGGATGCAAAATTAAACCACCTAGGGTCTATACCATAGTGGTAAGGGTCAAGTGGGCATGCAATAGTGCCCCTAGGACATGATTTGACCTTTGAAAATTCCTCATTATGGTGAGTGACGAGTTTTGAGGTGAGGATGGGATGGTATGATAGAGGGGTTGTCCAAGTGCATGTTTCCTCTTTAATATGGAAAAGACTCTCATTGATGGAGGTAGGTACACTCCACACCTCCCCATCCAAAAGGTTACAAGTTGAAACTCCTATATATCTTGGAGAGGAAGGATGAGTGGGGTGTTACCCACTTCTCCTTTTGGAGAACTCTAGTTGAGATAGAAGAAAGGATGAGAAGAGGAGAGGAATTCTCCCTTTTGGGAAAGATTGTGATCAAGATGGCTTGGATAGGAGATGAAAGATGGATACAAGAGTCCAATCCCTTCATCTAAAAGAAAAGAGATAAGTTCTTCCTTTTTCTATTTACCCTTGTTATTGGTTGCAAGAAGATGACATAGTGTATGGATTATGGTTGAAAATAGGAAGTAGAGAACCTAGATGCATGAAATTGGTGCTATGCTAGTTTTATCCCTTTGAAAAAAAAAGAGAAAAGCCTCCATTTATCATCATGGAGCTTAAAGATTTCCTTGCTCGGGGGTATGGCTAGAGTCCACGAGGCTCCATAATGCCATTACGGTAGGGTGGAGAGCAAGACTTATTTATTTATGTGTTATTAATTTACATGTAAATCATTGTTTCCTCAAATGTTATTTGTATCACTGCAAGTTTAAGGATGGATTTCATATATTGTTTAGTGAAAAAAAAAATGTAATAGAGCAAGTTGTAAATCTTTTGGTATGTTCTTGAAGTTTCATGCTCTTATTCTTAAAAAAGGAAATAGGGAAATTCTTCATCATTGGCTGGTTATTCATATATTTATTCATGTATTGTTTGTAATGAGGATAGGTTAAGTAAGGAAAATTGTATCTTATTGTAAACATGGAAGAAAAACAAAAAAAAAAAATCTCCATGAGCTTGTGCTAAGAGGAAACATACATGATAGGAATATGGCGGGTTGGAGCCTTACAAATGAATTTTTAAGTTGCTTCTTTTGGTTATAAATGATACTTACAATAAGAAGGGTTGATGCTAAAAGGAATTCTTTTGTGGATAAGAAGAAGCAAAGATTTTGATATGAATATCATGGTTAGATAGAAGTGTATATAAATGCTTAATTGAGACAATCCTTAAACAATTTTTTATTTATTAAAATAAATTTGAGCACATATGCATTGAGGAAAAAGAAAGAAAGAAAAGGAAAATATATAATATATTTATTTTAGTAAACCAAAAAAAAACATATTTACATTTAGATATATTTATTTTATAAACTTGCTACCCCAGTTTGAAGATTTTAAAAACACAGCAATAAGAACGACTCAGGTGACCCGAGAGTACTCCACATTAGTTTCAGGCACGCAACTTAATAGTCAAGCTTTGTTGTGCTGAGCCTGTTGAGAAGTTGTCCTCTCCTGCAAGAGTCATCCCTGCACGTCCTTTCATCGCTTGAGTGTAAGACTCAGTTAAGGTGGTGGGGCTATCTAAGACAGGTGACAGTGCAGTGCACAATAAATTAGGGATATCAGGCAAAGGATTTAAATGAATTAAGTATTAGGGATATCCTACAATCTATGCATTCCATGAGATCACATTTTCCCTCTCCATTCTCTTTTCCTCACACCAATATCTTCCTTTCCTATCCCACGTACTTTCTCTTCCCTTGTTTCACACTTTTTCATAGAGGCAAAGGGGTCGCAGGGGTTTATAGACTCTTAGTACCATTTTCTTTTTTTCATGTGACTCGAAATTTTGGACGATTAAGGGACCAGAATGCTATATCACTTTAATGGCATTGTAGGAACTATCTAGACACAACACCATCATGCCCATATGTGTGAGTGAATGCATTGATGGATGATAATTCCATGTTTCTTTGTGTTCATTTTTTTTCACGATGTCCGTGCTTCTCATTTAATTTGTCATTAGCAACTTTTATTGTGTAATAACATTATCTTATTTTTACTAGTATGACACCCATACTCATGTCATTACTTCCCCTATAACCATTTGATACTCTTTGACTTCATGGGATATGATAACAACATGGTAGTTTTTTGTAATTTTATTTCTATAAAATCAAGCACATAAGTAGTTGTTGACATTGGCTATCATTACCTTTGTCTTGCTTGCTAAAGTTGAGTATCTCTTGTAAGTTTGATATGTATGGAGATGAAGCAAGGATTAAAATGCGTCGTTACATAGAGTGGAATTGGGGAGCTTGATATTTCAAAAGCCTTGCATAGAGATTCTACAAGTTTAAAGTAATCTTTATTTTCTGAGATAATACATTGAGTGTATGAATGCTTTTGGAGGAAAGGTTTTCTAATAGATGAAAGTCCATTGATTTTAAATTTAAATTTTTAGAGGTCGAATTTGTGCGATACAAGATTAATCTCACATTGTTGGATTTCTTGAAATAAGAGACTAGCCATGTTAATGTGGAGCATGAATATTTGAACACAGTAGACAATAATAGACATAATAAATAGCAAATGTTTAAAAATATAGATAGATACAAATAAGACATGATAAAATATATAAAAGAATATAAAAATTAAAAAAGATAATAAATAAATAAAATAAATTTGATTTTTCAAAAATACAACATTTGTTGATATATAATTATACTCCCCTAAAATAATCCAAAACTAAATAAAAATTAACTTTAGTATACAAATTTCACAATTACATAATTAAGTTCAAAAACTAGAACGGTGGAATCCCCTGACTAACTACGCACTAACCACGCAC
Organism: Sequoia sempervirens; assembly: GCA_007258455.2. NCBI lineage: Eukaryota > Viridiplantae > Streptophyta > Pinopsida > Cupressales > Cupressaceae > Sequoia > Sequoia sempervirens. The sequence goes on from VDFB02182281.1 coordinate 17,922, forward strand.
TCCCCAAGAAAATTTAAAATTCAAATTAGAATGCAATGACAATGAGCTTGAAGAAAAAAGGAGGAAAAAAACATCACAACCAGGAAAAAAGCAAAAAAAAGCAACGGTAGGAAGTCATAACGGTAGGATACAATTCTCTTCAATTACATTATCGTAGGAGGACTATGCCATTCCTTTCATGTTCACAATTTCTACAAATTACTTTGTATTTCCTTTCTTAACACCTAAGACCTTCATTTGCAGTAGCTTTTTGTAGAGTTAGAGATCTTATTTTGTCAAGATGGGTGTTGATGAAGGCTCTTACTGTTAAATGTGTGGCACAATCATCATATTGTGGAGACCCCTGTGGATGAGGACAGGATAAAGATTGATTCTCCTTCTTCTCTAAAGAACCCTCTCGAAGACATTGCAGATAGCAAGGGAAATCTTCTTCTGCTCAGGAGGAAATTGTTTCTCATCACATTGAATTGAAAGAGTCTAAGGATTGAGAGCATCAGATTAGAGAAGATCTTGATTCTTTTTTCTTCTCAAGGAATTTGTCTAGCACTTCTTTTTTAACGCTCCCACTAAAGAGAATGTTCAAGCGTGGAAGTTAAATTAGGCCCTCTCAGATTGTGCTTTGAAGCCTCCTCCTATGGTCTTTCAAGTCAATTTCATGCAGCTAAATAGTTGGTAACGTTATTGAATGTGGGGTGATTAATATTTAGTAGCAGAAGAATTTATAGCCCATTTTTTCTAAGGCTTATTTTACATGGAATTTATGTGTAGTGGAAGAGTAGAAGTGAAACGTCTGATTCTCTTTCCTGGAAGACTTGCTGCTTTGATGGCTGTTCTAGAAAATATTCAGGCCTTGAGGTATGTCATCAACTTTTACCCTGTTTTTAAGATGTTCTTAGAATGATATTTTAATTATTTCCTATCAATATGTCCAGCATAACAGTTCAAAAGTTTAATAATATGTTGTACAGTTGATTTTGTTGATTAAGTCGAAGGACTTGTTTCACTGTTCTATTCTCTAAGTAACTGCCTCTCCCCTGTTGCTGAATCGAGTATATCACCAATGGACTTGTTGTTTCCTTGAACCAATTTTTTTGAAGATAAGCTTCCTCCATGCTGACACAGATCTAAATGAGTTCCTCTGATTTTTTATTCTATGATTATAGTTCTCTAATTTCAACTTCAAAGATTCAATTTCAATAGTCAGTTCTTCGAAAAAATTTCTTCAATGTGTTTGTTCATGGCTAATCAAATGCATTTGAGTTTGCAAGGCTCTTGAGAGAGACGTTAGACACAATCTTTCATCTTCCACAGGGCTTTTGAGATATAAATAATAAAATAGCTCTGTATTTCTCTCATATATCATAATAGAATTTTACTTCCAAACATATAATCCTCTTACACAACGCTGCAGACTACTGAAAAATAATTACTGCTTTTACAAAGAGGAATAAAATATGGAGAAAACCAGGAAGCATAAAGAGGATTGAACTAGCTTAAAAACCAGGAAGCATGCTAATAAAACTAAAGCTAAAAAAAGCTAAATGTTGTCTGTAATATGTGGGTCAGCAATATCTTCGTTCTCCTGATGATCAATGGGGTGATCTTTAATTAGAGTCTCAAATCTGTAAAACATCCTTTTACAAGAGTTTTGGTGAAGATATCAGTTATTTGTACAGATGTAGGCTAAAAGTGCAGTTCTATTTATCCATCTTGGATTAAATCTTGAATGAAGATGTCCACTAAAGATAATCATAGTATGACTGTTATTTGGAATTTGTGCAGATGTAGGCTAAAAGTGCAGTTCTATTTATCCATCTTGGATTAAATCTTGAATGAAGATGTCCACTAAAGATAATCATAGTATGACTGTTTGACTGTTATTTGGAAGCTGTTGATAATAAGTCCTTGGTTAAATATGGGTTGATCCTATAAGGGCCAGTAGCTTAGTTGGTAGGGCACTCTAGTAGCAAAAGGAAGGTCCTAGGTTTGAGTTCTAGCTGGTCCATGAAAAGTTCAACATAGATATTAGAGCCAGACCAGATTAGGAACTCCAAACATTATATTAGAATGGCTTAAAGGTGGTGTTTGTAATTGGTGATAATTAATGCATGAACTTCACTGCCATGTGCAGCTCTAGTTTTAGACAACTAGTTTAAGAAATAGTCTGCATTTAAATTAGTTTTAAGTAATTGTTTGTAAGTGCATGTCATCCCCTTGCATGTAATTGTTTGTAAGAAATAGTCTGCATTTAAATACTGCCTTCTTGTACTGTTTATTCGGGCCATAATAAAACCTCTATATTGAGTCGAATCATGATATAATTTGTTTGAATGAATAAAAGATTCTTGTTTATCGTCTGTGTGCTTCAAAATCTACAATAACAAAGTTGGTAGAGTTCTCCAGCAGAGAACGAAAGATTCTGAGATTGCAACAGAAACAGATCTTGGATGAATGTCGCAAGATCAGATCTGAGAATATTATAACATTTGAATTATATATAATCTGTCTAAAACTTTATGGTTTTCATTGTTTAAACCCTTTTTGTTCTATTCCGCTTTCTTCGATTTTGTTATTTTTAAATCCTTTAGATTTTCAAGTTTTTGCATATATGTTTTCCATTTCATTTTTTTGCGAAACACTATACGAGTTTTCTTTTCCGTGTTTTGTGCAATGTATGTAACCAAAAAATTCATTTTGTGCATAAACCCCAACTGTGAAACGTAGGAATAATTATTTTTCCAAAATATGGGAGAATATGCGTTGTTAAGGGTTTGTTTCCATTGAAGTTTAATAGGAAATGCTTTGATATGTATCTTGACAGAAAAAGCTCCTACAGCTATATTTACAGAGTCCCTTTAAAACTTATGTGAATTCATGCGAAGTGCATACAGTGATGTTTTAATGGAAGAAAAATAGCCTAAAAGCATACAAGAGATTGCTACATTTAAACTTTTGTTTCTATGCTTCCCAGCTGCTATTTTATAGTCTCTCCACTTTGACTTTGACTTATTTATTTTTATATATTGTATTTGTGATAAAATTCTGTTGATTTATGCTTTTGATTGGATTTTGCTACTTCTTGTCATTCTAATTGGATGTGAAATTATGCAGGACCATTGTTAGGAAAAGCACAAATACATATATATACAGTGATCTTTAACTAGTTATAGACTTACATTCATCTTTTATGTAGCTTTTGTGCTGATTGTTGTCCTGAAGTTCCTATGTAGCTCTTCATGCCCTGTATATGCTTCCACATTTGGCATACATGTTTAGTAGGGCACATGCATCTATAAGATATAGCTGCCCTAAAACATAGGGAGCGGAATCCCCCTTTCATTATGCTTTTATGCATGTTCATATCTTATTCTAAAGCTCCTTTTTTAACACACATATATAAATTTTTTAGATGTATTATATTCAATCATCTATGTTTATTTTTTTAAATTATTTGTCAAACTTCACAACCATTAACATTAACTATGTTGAGATCTCTCTTAATGTTAGAGATTACATAAGATGACTCAACAACAAAACCCACTTATACATTGACAACAATCCCCACAAATGACAATCATTAGGTATTCATGTGACTTCTCTTAATCTTAAAAGCCTTGATGGAAATATCAACTATCTACTTCTCTATCTTACAATATTGAAGATAATTCACATGTTCTTGGATGAGATAACTCATGCTTGAGATAAACCTCTATATGGTCTATTCTAGCATGAAAAACAAGATTCTTTAGAAATAAAATGGTGTTTTGATTGTCATTGTGAAGTAAATAAGGTTTAGTTTGATGTTGTTTTGAGTACTAAAAGGATAGGCCATAATTAAGTTACTTCCAAATTAGCTACGTCAATTGTTATTATATATTATGTCTATGTAGTTGATAAAACAATAGTAGAACATTTCTTACTATAACATGAAATTTCTCTAGAATCAAGAGATAAAACATGACTGTCAATAGGTTTTTGATCTCCTAGAGAAAAAGAATAAAAACCCTTAAAGCCCCATATATATTCTCTCTTTTGTCATCCAATGTGGAAGCTTAGGAGAACTAAAAAATCCTTGTAACCACACCAATTTTAAAAAGAAATATATGCTTGAGTGTGAGTCAATTATATAAGGCTAGCAACAAGGGAGTGGGAGTGGGAGTGGGAGGGAGAGAGGGGGAGGGAGAGAGGGGGAGAGAGGGAGTGGGAGGTGGGAGAGGGAGGGGGAGGGTACAGAGTGAGGGGGAGAGGGGGAGGGGGTTAAGATTGGTATTTGGAGTGGGGGAGAGGAGGGAGGGGAGGGAGAGGGAGGGAGTGGGAGAGAGGGAGAGAGGGGGGGAGAGAGGAGTTGGAAGAAGGGAGAGATTACTTGGAGAGGGAGAGGGAGATAGATTGGGAGTGGGAGTGGGAGAGAGGAGGGAGAGGGAGAGGAGTTGGAGTGGTAGAGGGAGAGGGATGGGGAGGGAGTACGAGTGAGGGGAGAGAGAGTGTGAGAGAGGGGAGAATGGGTAGGGGGAGGGGGATGGAGTACGAGTGAGGGGAGAGAGGGGGAGTGGGAGTGGGAGAGGGAGGGGGAGGGAGAGGGGGATATT
>VDFB02182284.1:0-12184 GCA_007258455.2 Sequoia sempervirens
AAAACATTGGGAGTGTACTCCATTTCTGAAAACTTGAAGAATGACTGTAAACTCGCCCAGGTTTAGACAAGTTTTGAGCAACTTACTATTTTTAGAATGCTGATTTTCTTGTTCCAATGGAGAAATTTTTTGAAAATTTTTTTGAGATATGGGTTTTGCTTAGAATTTCGTTGCAAGACAACCCAAATCGTCCGTTTTTGAAAATTTTGATTTTATACTTAAAAAGCAGCAAACCCTAATTTCTTCAATTTTTCACGAAAAAAAGCTGGCACCTGGGTTTTGTTCAGAATACACTTAGAAATGGACCCAGTTGATTAGATTTGAAAAACACTGATGGCTGATCGAAAAAGCAGCCAACCCTAAAATTTGAAATTTGCTTGAAAAAAGCTGTGATATGGGTTTTCTTCATAAGACTGATTTGAGAGAACCCAGATGATTGAAAAATTGAATGCACTGAAGATTTCACTAACATGCAAAGCAAAAAGCAGCTGCTGCAACTTGATAAAGTTCTCAAAAATTTCTTCAGAAGAATGAGGTGAAAAGACCCAGATGGCTGGAAACTTGAAAACCTTGGCCTTCTTCTTGAAAATTTTGATCTTCTAGATGAAAAAGCTTGAAAAAGCAAGGCCTTACGCTTGCTGGTCTGAAAAACTTGATGAATAACCAACAAACATGAGTTCTTGAATCATGAAAAATTCTTCAAACTTGCTGCTCCAACTTTCTCCTATGAATGCTACCTGCAAAAATGATGAATTTTACATTGAAATGATGAATTAAATAGACATTAGGGTTTGAATTAGATTTGCTTTATTTTTCTTTTATTTTCAAAACCCTAAAACCCTTCTATTCATTGAACTTGGATGCCCATGCTTCATCTCATAATTTGAAACCTTGAAAATCATGAAAATTCTACCAAGGCATGAGAAGTTGGGCGCCCTTCTTGGCTAGGCGCCCATGTCATGTCCCCTTCTCGACATCTCCTCGAGTGTATCGTGATTGGCTCATCACACACCCTCGTAGGCTGATTGTTTGGATAGAGGGTCACTTTGGAGCTTGGCTCACAGCGTGAGATTGATCGGGTTCGCTCGCTCAATCGCAGGCTTTGCGTAATTCATATTTTTAGCAACCGGCAAGTGTGCAAGTAGGGGACCCCTCGCCATTTTTAGCGCATGGCTTTATGCATCCGAATTACTGCAGTTCGCCGATCGCATCTTAAGAAATGGATAAGTAACGGGAGAAATATTAACATTGATTAAATATTAATTAATTAATGTTTATAATATAAAGTTATAATTTTAAATTATAACTTTAAGTGATTTGCCTTGAGGGGTGCGCCATCATTAAAGGGGGCCAGTTTGACATTTGATTTATATTAAAATATTCAGCAGGAGACTATTGAAATATTAAAAGATTAAAATATGAATATTTCATTAAAACCCTATTCTTGAGGAAATCGCACTTTTCAGCTTATTAGTGGATTTGCCTTGGGTTTTGAGCCATTATGAGATTATTGAGAATTGAAACTGATCAACTTTGATCTGAGCCTGAGACTTTAGGGTTTCGCGTTCGAATTCCTTGGGGAACGAGCCATCTCCATCGGAAAGCAATTCAGAGGGTGTGGAATATCACTTGATCTATTGCCAACAGAGGTTTTCTTATCCAGAGGAAACTACAGAGCTTCAGAGATTGTCTATTATCAGAGATTCTTCAGTGTTTTGCATCCAGACAGTATTCATTCATCAAGGCGCCCATTACAGAGATTCAAACATTGCTATTTGGAGAAGTCCGTACAAAACTTATTGCTGTTCTGACAGGCCGTACTACTGTACAGCAGGCCGTACCACTTGAAAGAGCCGTACTCATCAAATAAAAAGAAACGCCTTTGATTGGGGTTTCCAGTTGGCATCATCTTAGGCGCTGGGATTGCTGGAGGCATCTGGCATCATCAATCAGAAGGAAAAGGACATCATTTACCTCAGCCGTACCAATCTGTACTTCTGTTGCAGCAAATACCAGGTTCTTTAAATATTGAAAATTCACTATTTTATTCATTGCATGTATCTGGGTATTCTTGTAATCAGTAGAGAAGATCAAATAAAGATACTGGCATCCATATTTCTTCAATTCCAGAGTTATTTTATTTTTATTGAATTTATTGCAAAAATCGTACCTTTCATTTATTGCATCAAAAACACAAAATTTGCAAAAACCAAAACCTTTAAAAACTTAAAACTCGGTCGGAAGCGATTAATAGGGGAAACTAGGGTTTCTAGGTCCACCTCAAGTAGTGTTAGCCATTTTTTTTAATATTTTCAACTTCTCACAACTTTGACCCCCTACTTTGACCTCGGTTTCCAGCTTGCAGACTAATCTAATGAGCAAGTTGAATGATTCATCGCGGAACCTGACCCGTTCTGAGAAGATTGTTTTGGAGGTGTCTTTGACTAAAAACTTCATTTCGACCTTCAAATTCATGGGAGCCTATTTCCTCCAAGGGCGCCCATTTTGTCCAGAGTTAGCCATTTTTATGATCTTCAATTTCTACATTAACTCTTCTTCCACAGATGATCTTGTTGAATCTGGTGATCCGGGCATCGGATTGACTGATGGTTATGCTCGTTGCGAAGCTGAGGAGATATTGAGAGGGGTCTCCTAGGAGAAACTTCATCAAACAGTGAGTTTTGAGCCTTCAAAAGCTTGGGCACCCCTGGCAAGCTGGGGCGCCCAAACTCACCAGAGTTAGATTATTTTTCACTTTCTCACATTTGCTTTTGAATTTCAATTCTTAGCTCTCATCAAACCCTCTATTTAGCTTCTCGTATCTGGCGACTGCAAACTCCGATTGACATGTTGAATATCTCGTTGGAAAGTCGGATCAACTGTGAAGAAATCATATTAGAGCTACTTCTGCAAATTCATCTATTTAGGACCTTGAAAACTTGGGCGCCTCTTCTCTCCTGGGGCACCCAAACCTTCCAGACTAAACCATTTTTTGATTTTCCATCCTTCAGAGTTTGAAACCTTCATTTTGTATCCCCAAATTTGATCTGAATCCGCTGATGATTGGACAATCGAATGCTCTGACGGAGACAAGCGTGGCGAAGCTGGCTGAATACTAAAGAGATTGAGCATATTCTCAAACCCTAACTGTTGAGTTAGGTGCTCCAAAAAGCTAGGCGCCCTTCTTCACCTGGGGCGCCCAAAGTTCTCATACTTAGTCAAATTTTGATAATTGTCATGTTCTTCATTCTAACTTCTGTGTGAATCCTCCCTGCTCAGCTCTGAATCCCGGGCGACCGGATGATCTGTTGACTGCACCGTCGGACTCGTTGCGGAGCTGGAAAAGAACTGAGCAACTTTGGTTGGAGGTTCAAACCCTAATTTCAACTTTTAGTGCCCTAAAAAGATGGGCGCCTATTCTCTCTTGGGGCGCCCATGGCTGGCAGTGTTAGAAAATTTTCACAATTTTTCACTTTCTTCTCCGTTCTTCATGCTTGCTCACCAACTCACCTTTTGTTGAATGCTTGAGTGTTGAATTTGACGCCTGCCAGCTGACTGACCTCCATTGATGACCTCGAAGCTCCTGATATGTTTTTGAAAAAGCAAAATAGACCCAGTAGGGTAAAACTGATTATTTTGAGATTCTGACTGCACCAGCCTGATATGGAAGTATTTTGAGCCAATCAAAATCATGTATTGCGTATATCTATGTGTTGCTTCATTTCGGATGTGTCTTCAACAAGATTACCCCATGTGTGTTTATGATTACTTTATGCTTAAAAATTATGAAAATGTTAATAACGTTGTCTATCAAAATGCTTCTTGAGTTGAGAAGCACTAACAAATTAACTTACCTAAAATTGAATTATTATTAGTATCCAAATGCAATATTGAAGAGTTGTAACTATTAAAGTGAAAAAATTGTGACTCCCAATATGAAAAGTTGTGACCCTTCAAATGTGAAAGACTATGACTCTTTTATAACAAAGGGTGGTGACTCCTTCAAGAAATGTATATAAAGGAATAAATCTATCTAATGAATTCACCCCACCACCAACATATGCCAAAGCATAGTTTGAAAACTTGGACTCGGCTCGGACTTGGGACTCGGCATAGACTCGACAAAAAACTTGGCATGGACTCGACAAAAAAAAACCTGATAATTAAACAAAAAAAAGAAATACATGCATTTAGAGAACATAAAATCTAATTTGACGATCAATTTGTCATAATTCAAACATTACACATGTCAAATGATCCTCAAACTCTCAAAATTTAAAATTTCAGCCACTATGTTTGTTATGTTCAGGTGCCTGAAGAGTCTGAGCTCAAAACTCGAGAGTTCGAGCCTAAGACTCGGGAATCTTGGAGCAGGACTCGGCCGAGTACTCTCCAAGACTCGACTAGACTTGGCTCAAGCGTCTGGTCGACTTGACTCGGCCAGCTCAGAGACTCGGTAGTTTGGAGAGTCTTGCAAAAAACTTTGAGAGTCTTCAAACTATGTGCCAAAGAACAGTAAGTAAACCCAAAATCAAGACTGAAACAGGTTCAGAACATGATTATACGTGATTGTCAAGCCTTTTAAGAATATTAAATAGTCAAGATCATAAATTGTGTTAAGATACAACTTTCACACAAACGATTAGGATTCAATAAACGTATTCCTAACAACATAAGGTATTTGTTTAATGATAAGAGCATTACCATAGGGTATACTTGTATTTTTTATACATAACATAGCTATTCCATGTATGGATTCTATAGCAACTAGGGAAAAGAGAATTATTTGACAAAGGAAGATAATCTCACTTGCCTTGCACCTAAGGTAAAGGGGAAAGAAGACCAACATTAAATATCACCTTTAAGATCATAGATGTGTGTCATGCTCATCTTAATATGTGGAAAACTACCAAAGGTTACAATTTCTGGAAATTCACCTATTACTTTACTCGTGTCTAGTCCCCATCGATCACCATCCTTGAGATCTCTTAAAGTGCTAAAAAGACTCAAAGCCTCTTCATTAACAACATTTATATGCAAAAACAATAGCGATACATTGATCAACCTTGATCATCCAAGGCTCTTCTTCTCCTAAGTCCTTTTCTTGATCAAACTAATTCTACATTCATGATAAAAGATCAAGGACATCAATATTAGATACCAATCAAATTGCTACATAACCTACAAATCCCAAGATCAATTTCACCTATTAAACTTATGTTGTGGAACTTTTTGAGATATGAAAATAAATTTAGTATCAAATAGGGAGATAAGTCAAAGAAGAGTGATAGCCTCAAATTGATTTATGGGACAAGAATTGGATATTAGGGTAAACCTATAAATTTAAGTCCTCCTATTGCTTGTTGGGAATGCAAAACTATCGTACATCTTTCATTTTATTGACTTGATTGATCCAATAAATTTGTACTTAAGTATTATCTAGGAAATATATGCTCAGAAGGTTATAACACGTCATTAATGAGTTTATGACAAGATGTTGAAAGATATTTCGATTAGGTTAGTGTTACAACATCCTATAAGCTATTTCATATTACATCGCCATGAGAATCAAACTTTCCTTAAACTTTGTTTGAATGATTATATACTTTATTTAAGGGAAATTGTACTTGTTCCCATTTGATTGTGTAGAAAAAGAGGGTACAACTTGTAGAAAAGGACACTTAGATCCCTTACTCAAATGTAAAATTGACCTTGCACCAAGGAGTAGGACTTGATATTCACAATGCTCCCATTCTCCATCATGATGAAGGATATAACATTTTTTCTGGACTTCAATCATTGACACGATCTTTGTGATAATGAATGAGAGAAAACTCGTCTTAAATAACAAGTCTTGGCAAATTCCAACTTTTGGTTTTGTTGGAAAATAATAGATAAGTTAGATTAGACAAATAAATTGTCCTCATACTTTAAAGGATCGTATTAACCTAATTGGTAGTAAGTTGAGGCAAGTGTACTATCAGCTACTTTCCAAGGACATAGAGTCAAACATAACCAAAATAATCATCACTTGGTTTAGAATTTTTGATTCCTATCAAAGTATCACAACGGAAGCTAATTGCATCACAAAAAAAGCAATGTTTAAAAATTACAAATCTTAGTTTGTGATTGCTTGAGGACAAGCAATCTTGGGCAGGGTGGACTATAATGATCCGCTTTATTCCCTAATTGCAGCATTACATTATGAAATAAGGCAGCAATCATAAAAGCTAAAGTAGCCGACTCTATGAAATATGAGATCATAATATGTAGGCCGACCATGTTTAAGGTAAAGCAAATAAAGCCAAAATAAAGTAAATATCTTACTTATTCATGGCTGACCACCCCTGGCAAAGTCAAATATATTTAAGCAAATAATCACCCTTATAGTAGGCATTGGGAACAAAAGTCATAAAGGGAAGCGATTATTAGAAGAGTGTATAGAAAGGCTTCAATTGATAATATGCAGCAAGGGGAGCGCTCTAGTTTGTGAAGGTAATACTTTAATTTGCAAAGGCTGTAGGCTGATTTGATTAAAAAGGATTACAATTAAAATAATAATAATAAATATAAAACAAAGCCTCCAAAAGCAACGCTTAAATCAAGAAGGGATGTGACTCTTGCAAGGCAATGTTTGTATGAAGAGTCACCTCCATTCCTAAGGCATACAATGGGGATATATGAGAGAAGTCACATCATTTGCAAGGAAAAGGCATGGAAAGGAAAATCAATAAGAAATCTGAATAAAAGAACAAAGAATCGAACCATCTTCAAATAGTATTTACATTCAAGCAGCATATATCTGCAGACTAGTAAAAGAGATCAAACAGCAAAAGAAGATCAGAATTAATTATTACATCTATTGATATGAATATATCAATCTTATGTTTTAATAGATTAATACTTAGATTATATCCCTTTAAATGAATAGATTATATATATATTTATGTATGTCTTTACCCTATAATCAATCAAACGTAAGGTTGAAGGAACCAAGTTAGGGAGATGCAGTTCACAGGCTCTCCCATGCTAAGTAGGCCAACCCAAGGGTGGAATTCTCTTAGTTTGGATGTTCCTGCCACTCGAGGCCAAGGGGCGAGTTGTCTTAGTCTAGATGTTGCGCACTCTTGAGCTTAGATGGGTTGAGTAGTTTACAGACACCCTTCTCAAGGCTTTCCTATCAAGCCAAACTATGACTGGTTGTTAGGGTGGATTCAAAGAGTTTCAATCATAAGAGGGATGGATAAGGCAGCATGGATAGGGAAAGTAGATACAAGTTTATCCACTAAGTATGCCACCCCATGTTGGATGACTATGTCTGCCACTTGGGACCGAGAGGGATGGTAGATCCGCTCTTGGGCTTAGCATGGATAGCTTCGGGAGGACTTATCATGTTCCTCATCCAAATCCTATTATGATTTGTAATGTCCCTTCCTTAGACAACTCAGTTTATAGCAGAGGTTGGCCTACTATTAGGGTTCCCGTAGGTCAGCAGAATGGTTAGGGGACCCAACCGAGGGTTGTGGAGTTTAGTTGGGAGCCTTATGAGCTTTTTAGTTTGGAGTTTAGTTGATGAATCCAGGTTTAAAGTGAAAATATTAAGGTTTGCTTTAATGGAAGAGTAAAAGGTGAATAGTAACTGAAAATCATAAGGTGAATAGTGAAAAGTGCCCCATCCTAGCAACTCAAGTTGTTTTTGAAAAGTGGCATTTTTCTTTAGATGAGGAAAGACCCTCAAGAAATTTATTTTATTGACTTTTATTAAAAAAGTCCATGAGAGGTTATAAAGCAATGTGTTGGGCTCCTTTTTGAGCATTCTATTCTCATTTTTACAAAAGCAATTGCAAGTTTGAGCTCTTGGAAGAGGGTTTCAGCAGCATACAAGTCTTTTGAGGACAAAATCCCTTGGAGGATAGTGGATTGGACAAAAACCCAATTCACAAAACAGGGATATCAAATTTGTGTTTCCATTTGGGCATCATTGGACTTCATTACAGGTTAATCTGCACATAGAATTGATTGCAGCAAGGAGTTATCAGAAAATAATTGCAGATTTTGACAGTTTATGGCAGCTAAGGCACATAGGTATTTGATTTTATTGCATATTCTTCCACGGCAACAATTTATCTTCAATTTGGTATCTTATTCATGGAGTTTTGATCAAGACTGCTTGTTGGTTATTTTGGGAGGCACCTAGGGTTTGGTAAAAGGTTGATGTTCCTGATTTTTATCATTATTTCTAGCCTATTGGTGATCCTCTACAACACTTATTTTGTCATCATACTCAGCCATACTGTTTGAAGTTGTAACAACGAAGTGATTCATGATTTGATTTCAATAATCAAGCTACAATTGGAGCTATACATCCAGGTATGTGTTTATCATTTTGGGTAGTCAAATATTGCATTATATAAGGGTTTTAGACTATTGTTACAGTCTGATTTAATGTATATCAAACCTCTGAAACTTGTAATCAGATCTAATATAGTTGGAATAAAAGGGGTTTTATTGAGTTGCAATTGTTGTCTTTCACTTACATAATGAATTGTTGGTGGTTTTGAGACTGCACCAACCACAGAATAAAGTCTCCCAACGGATGCTCTATCCTCTCTTGAACAAAGTATTCAGCATGCTAAGATTGCGAGTAAGATCATGCTTTCAACTCCAAGGTTCCTTAAGTGCGAATAGGCTCAGTTTGGTTTGATGTGATATTGCTGGTATTTTCAAGGGGACTTACACAATTGTTCGACGGCTAACAACAAACAGCAGACAAAGGGCTTTCGTGTAATTCAAATGATTTGGCAGGTGAGCGCAAGTTTCCTAATTCTAACCGGAAATGAACTGAATTTAAAAGGGTGTAGGGCCTAAGAAGTTTATGTTCTATTCTAAATGCAGGATATGTGGAGCTTCGTTTCAATAGACTCCAACCAGATTTCACCTAGCCTCACGTCGGACAGCCCCAGTAAAATCGGTGCAATCTTCAAGGGAAAGCAAAAGATGTTCAAGTTATAATTTAACATACATACACCATCAGAACAACGCATATAAGTATGTAAACCACAACCGAAGTTAAACACAAAATAATCTCCAGTCGACCACACAAGGCGGACTTATCATCAACAAGCCGCTAGTGGTATGGAATAAAGCGAAGCTATCTCAATAAAACACCACACACCAAAATAAGCTACTTGCATGAAATTAAGCTACTTGGAGTCAAAAGGAAGAAGAGACCTTGCTAGCAATTCATGACAAGACGAATTCCATCATCAATGAAAAGATCTATTATCATAAAATGTGTTACACAACAATCTCCTCAAAAGTTTTCAAAGGGAAAACTTTCTCTCTTCTCCAAATTATGCAAAAATGCTCTACAATGCTACACTACTAACTCTAATACTAATGCTCTCTCAATGTCTACTACTCCAATGTCTAATCTAATTCTAATTTTCTAATGCCTTACAAATGAGGGGGACTCCCCCTTTTATAGCTAGCCAAGTCCCAAAAGACGGCTAGGGTTACAATCAATAGAGTGGCCAGAATCGTGCCACCTCAGCCCTAACCCTAAAAACTGCCAGAATAGGGAGTGGTACATTAAATGAATCAAAGATTCCCACTCACTCCCAAAAATAGCAAATGGTAATAAATGCTCCATATTCAGTCTTCTAGAAGATCCTCGTCCAGTAGTGTGTTCCCATTGGCCTTCTCTCTGACTGCCAACTCAACAAATCTACTAAGTACGGCCCTCCAACCTCATGGCCAGAATAGGAACACAATCCTAAGCGGAAACTCTAACAGAGTGGTGAATGCTCATGCCTTATTACAAGTTTCCTCCAAGCTGACTAGGAGTCTGCGTGTTACGGATCAAAGTGGAGAATGTAGCAGTATTCTCGAAATCATCCTGTACAAAGGTCTTAACATCTGCGAAGAAGGGAACCAACAAACCCCTCAAATTATCAACATTAACTTCATCTGGATTCAGCCGCCTAGCAAATATGGCCTCGAAGGTATTATGAACTCCATCTATAATGTTGGCCATAGCCTTATGTATCCTAGCTGAATCCGCCTGTGCCGCATCGAAGAAGCCACGCCCGGTGATAGCCGAAGAATACCACCGAGAGAAATCATATCGGTCATTCGCCTGAATGACACCTCCATCAATCAGCAACTGCAATGGCACATGCCTCAACATGTAGAAACCCCTGGTTTCCCCTATTTCCGTCTATGGCAGTTTGTCTGATGTTTCTCTGAAGTTTTTAGGTTTTTTTTGCAAATTTTGTGTTTTGATGCAATATTTCGATTTGGCAAAGGATTCATAATAAATTCAATATAAATCATTCATTTCTGGAAACAACTTAAGCTACGGTAATATACTGATGCCATTCAATTAATTCAACTTCTGAAAACAGTTACCATAAAGGTTCTCTAACATGCAATATAAGAAAACAATGACTTTTCATGAAAACCTGGTTTTAGTTGCAGCAAGGTGAAATATGCCAAATTCTGGAAATGAACCTCAGCTACTGTTGAACCCTGGTGAGATCGATCTGCAGGAAACAAGACTACTCCACCAGATAAATGCATAAACTGTTTCAGCTCCTTAACCGCCCCAACATGAAACCAAATGCAGCTCCAACACAAGGCGATTTGGCCTGGAAAGAGGACGCCTCAACTACAGATTTGTATGGCCAGAAATATAACTGAAGATGTATCCTCTGCTTTTCTGGAATGGCTGAAACGTCTGGAAAGCACAAGAACAGTACGGCCTGTTCCAATAGAGGCTTCTCCCTCAATATAAAGATGGAACTCAATAAGGAACTCCCAGCCGCCCCTGTTAATGCACATAATCTTTCCCAAAAAACAGGCGCTTGACTCAAGATCTGAAACACGTCTTTTGCAGCTCTATGATGTTGGTACGGCTCATAACCAGCACCTCCTTAAACCGTACGGCCTTGGATGAGTACAGCTAATGCTTGGAAATGGACACCACAACAATATTTGTATTTAGAACAATGAATCTATGAAGCAAACCTCTTGAATGTTTAATATCCTTATGCTCTGCAACGGCCCTGCTGTACCAAAGTACGGCTGATGACAGCAGTATTAATGATTTGTACGGCCTCCTCTAAACCCTCCAGAATGTCAGTAAAATAGACGCCTCAAAGAAAGAAACTCTTCTGTAATGATGTTCTATTGAAACCCTGAGTGCAAATATACTCTGTATGCTCTTGTAATTTCTTCTGGGTGAAGAAATCTCACAACTGGCAGTAAATCGGGTGATATCTCACACCCTCTGAATTGATTCGATGGAGATGGCTCGTTCTCCAAGGAATTCGAGATGAAACCCTAAGGTCTCCGTTCTCAGACAAAAACTGATCAATTTTCAATAAGTCAAAATATGCATAATGGCACAAATCCCAATGCAAAACCTTTTATTCTTCTCAAAAGGGCGAATTCCTTAATAATAGGGATTTTAATATATTTAACTTTTTAATTCTTTTAATCTTTCAATAGTCTCCAGCCCAAAATATTTAATCATTAATTAATTCGCAAACTGGCCCCTTCCTGATGATGGGCGCACCCCTCAAGGCAGATAACTTAAGTTATAATTTAATATTATAACTTTACATTATAATCGTTAAATAATTAATATTTAATTAATATAATTAAATATTAATATCTTCCTCGTTACACATCCGTTAACTGTTCCGTCTGATGCTGACGAACACTGAAGTGATCCCGAACGCTGCCAATCTCATACTGCTAAAAATAGCGGTCCCCTGCTTGCCTGCCCGAGAGCTGCTAAAATAGCAGTGCAAAAGGTCTCGATCAGAAGCCCAAGCGAAAGCCAATTGATCAAAGCTGCCAATCGTATTTGAGCCAAGCTCCGAAGCGACCCTCTAACCACTCTATCAGCCTACGAGGGTCTCCTGATAGGCCAAACTTACGAACTCTGATGCTCGTCAAAAATGGGGACATGACACAGCACCTCAAGGTATTTGGATCACCCTACTCTGATAGATGGAAGCATTGCCCCAGGCATGATCCACCGCATCCATCCGTGTCAAAATAGTAGAGGCCTGTTGAAAGGCAGAGGCAAGGTCCTCCATAAATTTCTCTGTCTCAGTACGAACTCCTGTGACCCATCTATCTGCTTCCTGTGCCATTCTCCCCAACTCTACTAAGC
>VDFB02182285.1:0-27316 GCA_007258455.2 Sequoia sempervirens
AAGCACAACAAAAGAGAGAGAAAAATGACAAGAATAAACTGTATTCAATGTCAATAATATGATATGCAATACTGTCAATACAATGCATAGGAGACCCCTTGGATATATAGCCAAGGTGAGAACATAGGAGGGCATAAGATTATGACAAGTGTCGTAATCTTATGACATGTGACAACAATGAAGAGTTATCACTCCATCTAAAGTGGAAAAAGATAATGTGATAATCTCCACAAAAGGTGGATCATCCACAAAAGGTGGAAAGATGATCACATTATGTGTCCACAAAAGGTGGAAGTCATGAGGTATGAGATGTCAACTCCACCAAAGGTGGAAAATCTCCAACAACCTCCTATGTGGTCCCTAAGTAAACTTAAGTAAGGTGTAATCATGACCTAGGACAAGGTACAAGATATTTAATTACACCAACACCCCCCCTTAAGTGCAACTTAGGGAGAATGTACACAAAAGAAAACAATGCAAGATGGGTCCCGGCTACGAGGCCATGTTAGGTACCCATGTACAGACAATGCAATCTCTCACAAGTGGAGTAAAGATAGAAAAACCCAATGGGAAAAAACTACCCCCCAAAAGAGAGATGAAATACAAAAGTCTATGAACATAGCATGAGAAGGAAAAAAACCCATGTGAGGAAAAAGTCCCCCTCATACAAGAGAAGAAGAGAGACAAGGTAGCCCCCCCTCAATGTACAATGATCACCAATGGAAGATGCTCGAGAAGGAATGAAGAAGCTGCTCCAAAACTATCGAACAACGTTCCTCCCCTTGGGAAGAAACAATACCAAAGGTGTATGAATGAAGTCTCCCCAATCCACAAGTGAAGAAGGAAGAACCCTCAAAATGTAAGAAGTCTCTGAAATCTGCTCAAGTGTCCCTGTGTCAATGTCGAAAGATGCCTTTCCCAAACTATGTGAAGCTGCAATGGTGTAGTCACTTCTTGGAACCTATGAGAACCCCTTTGCAACAATACTCTCATCTGCTGAAAAAGACAACTCAAGATCTAGCAAGGATAAAAGTAGAACATACTCCAAAGACATTGTATCCTCAAAAGAGAAAGTGGCCTCCTCCAACTACTGTAAAGATGCATCCACAATCACATCAACCTCGAAAGACTGATCATGTAGAGGAGGGTCAGAGTGTTCCCTCGCAACAACTGAAGAAGAATCACCTTCATCAAAGAGAAGACGTAGATAATCAAGTGTGTCTCCCAAATCTGCAATGTAGGACTCCACAAACAAACTGCTAATGTCTGACAAGTAGTCATCCCATGAAGCTGCTGCTGGAAGACAAGGTATACACTGTTGCACTGAATCACAAGGTACTGAAACTATCTGAACACAAGTGTCATCAGGTACATAAGTCAATGTAGGAGATGGAGTATCATCAAGAGGCTCAAGAACCTCAGGAGTAGAAAGCACTCCAAGATTCAAGTAACCATACTCAATCTCATCAAGTGTGTCCACACTAGGGTGAACTGAATCATCAATAGGAGAAAAATATGAGAAGGTGTAGAACCGAGAACGATCATCAACCTCCCCAACTGCAACAAGAGCCCTACTATGCAAATCTCGAAAAATGACAGAATCTAGTGTGAACTCTACACTCTTTCCTGAACCACTATGTGTAATCTGATAGATGGAAAGGATGTTCCTTGACAAAGTAGGCACACATAGAACATCATTGAATGCTCCACCTTCAACTTCAATAGAACCCTTCCCACAAACTTCCAAAGAAGTGTTGTTTGCCATCAAAATGGGTGGTGATGAACAAGAATCAAATGAAGAGTACATATCCTTGCACGAAGTCATATGATGTGAAGCTCCTGAATCAAGAATCCACTGATCTGTATTGGAATCTGCAACTGCAAGAAATGCTTTCCCCTTATGTTTATCATATTGAGATGATGAAGAAGGAGATGAGCTAGATGTTGTTGCCATGAGAGTTGTTCCTTTTCCCTTAGAAGAAGTGGAAGAAGATGTGTCCTTCTCTTGATATGTAGTTGGCAAGTTGATGTTGTTCTTCTTAAGGATGTGTTTCAACTCATCAATTTGCTTAACATGACAACGATGCTCATCATGACCAACCCTTTTGCAATATGCACATGTTGGTTGCTCCCTCTTACTTGAATTGTTGTACTTCTTTGAAGAAGATGATGTTGAGCTTTGTTGTGGAGGAGTGGATTGTTTGTTCTCTCCTTGTGGCTTTGGCAAAGATTGCTTTTGGTCCTTTCCTTTGCTTTGCTTATTGTTTCCATGATTGACCACCAATGCTTTTGAAGTTGAAGACTTTAGACTACCCATTTTCATCAACTTATTTTGCTCAAGAATCAATAGATCTGTGAGAGCCTCAAAAGATGGTGTTTTGAAGTTGCTTATTGTCAATCTTTGAGTTTGAAAACTTGAAACAAAGGCTGCATACTCAACTGGAAGTTTATCTAACAAGTTGAAGACCAATTGATCATCCTCTTTTTCAATACCACAATCTTTTAGTTGTGCTCTTAATTCATTTGCCTTAGTGACATAATCTTGAATTGTATCAAAATCTTTGGGATCAAGGCTTAAGAGATCATGCTCAATTTTGTATCCCTTAACCTTATCAACCTTACCATACAAAGCAGCAAGTTTATCCCAAGCTTCCTTAGTTGTAGTACATTTATCAACATGAAAAATGAGATCATCTAAAATGAACTTTCTTAATGTACCCAATGCCATAGAAGTTTTAGTGAGCCAATCCATAAATGCTATTGGATCTGCCTTAGGATCTGAAGGTGTAGTTATGGTTCCATCAATGTAGTAAATTAAACCTTTTTCCATTAGTTTACTCCATGCACGTACTTTCCAAGTACCATAATTATGTGCAGTTAAGAGTGGAACTTTAGATGAACCCATGATGGAATGCAAGAGCACAAGAGAGAAAATAAGAACAATCACACAAGAGATACACCCCCCCAAATTCACTCAATCAAAGTACCCCCCCACAAATAGATGATTTTGGCACTTTATAATGTAGTGCGTGTACAATAGGCCACTTGCAATTTGGCTAAGTGGGATTATTATTTCTGATTTACAACTTTCCAATAAAGAGGCTGATAATAGACTAGAACAAATAAGCAAAGACCTAAATCCAGATCTATGCAATACAAGTACCAAATAGGCCAAAAATGACCATATGTTGAAAGTAAAAAATTCACTCAAGATCACTTCAAAATGATTTCAGATTCAAGAAGTAGACAAAAAATAATGCACTTTCAAAAAAAATGGCACCTGAAAAGGAGTTCGTATGAGCCTGAACGAAGCCTCTGAAGTTGCAGAAATGGTGACAAGATAGGTACAGTCATGAGAAACTGAAAATTCTGGAACATCTGTGCACCAAAATCAGAAACTAAGTACACCACTGCGAAGTACATGAAAAATTATCCCAAATCAAAAAAAATTGCTCGAAAAAAGGAGCAAAAATGAGCAAGTTATGAGCCTCTGAACTTGGACTGCAAATTCAAAATGCTCAATGGTGAGGGGGGCCAAAATTTTGAAAAACCCTGCTGACGTCATCGATGATGCCTGCTGATGTCAGAAAAATGATATGTTGAATTTGACGTTCATCTGACCGTCAAAAAAATATGAGCTTAAAATTGACGGCTCATTGCCCATCACTCCGTCCACTGCCAACTTGCCGGAATATTCTCTACTTTAACGGAATATTCTGATGCCGATCTGTTTTGCCGCCATCGGTTATGCCAGAATCTTTGGCGGACGGAATATGCCCTGCAATTATTAGAATATTCTTCCGACGGAATATTCACGAGCTTTCCAGAATCTTCTGGAGCCTGTCGGCCGCCTACCGGTCAATGGAAGCCGCCGGGAAATTTGAACTTCACTGCCGGAGTTTTTGAAACGGCCGCCGGTGGCTGTTTGTCCCCCGGTGGAATGGGAGAGGAGACCGCGGGGTCCACGGCCGAGAGGCCACGTGGCCTCTGCTGCAGGTCGCGTACTCTGCGAAGTACGCAGGTACCCTGCGCAAGCAGGGTACGAAAACTTTTTTTTTATTTTTTATTTTATTTTTGATTTTGATTTTTCAAATTTTTTTTTATTTTTTTTTTATTTTTTTATATTTATAAAAAATCAAAAAATAAATACAACATTTGAAATACAAATTTAATTTTCTGATTTATGAAAAATTAGAAAAATAAATACAAAATTTTCTGATTTATGAAAAATCATAAACACAAAATATTTACAAATTTTTTTTTATTTTCTGAAAAAACCCCATAGACAAATTTCTGAAAATGAACGGGGAAATTATAATTTTTCTAAAAAAAATTTCTAAAGATTTCTGATGAATTTATTTTCAGAACTATAGAATAAACTCAGAAAATTGAAAAATACCCAAATTGGAGAATTTTTCAGATCTGGAGCTCCCGATGTCCGATTTGGATGAAACGAAAGGCGATCTCAACTGGAAACAGCCTCCTGAACGCAATGGTGGACTTAGATTTGGCGTAGGATGCTCCAAAATGCTGCAGCAACATAGATCTCTCCAAAATGGCGATCCAAAGACGCTCCAAGGGCTCTGATACCATGTAAGAATTGGCTATGAAGGTAGCCACCCAAGATCTAGAGGCCTAATAGAAAGCACAAAAGAGAGAGAAAATAATATGACAAGAATAAACTGTATTCAATGTCAATAATATGATATGCAATACTAGTACAATCCAATGCATAGGAGACCCCTTGGATATATAGCCAAGGTGAGAACATAGGAGGGCATAAGATTATGACAAGTGTCGTAATCTTATGACATGTGACAACAATGAAGAGTTATCACTCCATCTAAAGTGGAAAAAGATAATGTGATAATCTCCACAAAAGGTGGATCACCCACAAAAGGTGGAAAGATGATCACATGATGTGTCCACAAAAGGTGAAAGTCATGAGGTATGAGATGTCAACTCCACCAAAGGTGGAAAATCTCCAACAACCTCCTATGTGGTCCCTAAGTGAACTTAAGTAAGGTGTAGTCATGACCTAGGACAAGTTACAAGATATTTGATTACACCAACACCCCCTACCCTTTATCTCTCTTCCACTCCCCCCTCTCTCTCTGAAGTATCTCCCTCCTACCAAGGATTAAATTTGATGGTCGACTTTTCCTATCAACAAATTTTTTAATGATGGTTATCTATTCAAGGGTGCCCTTAAAACATTATGATATACTTTAGTGTATGTAAAATTATATATAAATCTAACATATATATCATTATAATTCTATATGAATTTTGACAGTCTATCAAAAATATCTCCTTTTATTTGATATAATCTTCTTAAAATTTTGATTGTATTCTACAGCAAAAATCTCTAAATACGATCATATGGCCATCAAATTTAAAAAGAATATAATTAATATTTATATTAATATTAAAAAATAGTTTTTAAAAGCAGGTGTTCAACTAAACATCTTTAGAATGTTCGGTTGAACCCTTTTAAAATACATTTTTTTTATTCTATGTTATGTGGGTTCGGTCGAACAAGGGTTCGGTCGAACCCCTATTTGATCGAACATTATTTTTTTGTTCGACCGAACCCACATTTTTTCAGCCTGCCTCCCTGAGGCACCAAAATTGCTCAGAATTTTGCACTTTGAAGCTCGATTTGAGAATGAAAATGGAGGAGATCTCAAAAACCCAACTAGCATCAGGTTCCCCTCAAAACGAGCTATCCAACGAATATAATTTTAATATGTTTTGATTATATTATCTATCTATTTTTTAAGTTTTATTAAATATAGGTTTTTCATCGAAAACAAAACTCTCTGTTCTGCAAAAGTGGAAAAATAGAAGATTATGAAAAAAAAATTTAAAAATATGATGCACCAGATATTGGAATCCTTGATCCTAAAAAAAAAAAAAATCGATACATACAGTAAAAGTTGTGTTATACGGTCGTGTTATGTCTAAATTGTAATTGATTTGACTTTGAAACTTGATTAAAGAAAAAATATTCAATAAAAACTATCTAACCAAGTGGAAGCACTAGATATCAAGTTACAAATCTAAATTTGAAAGAATTGGAATTTTATCTTTCAAAAAAAAAAGTTATGCATTATACGATGTGAGTCACTTTTTAAAAATGTTATTTTTTGAAAAAAAACAATTTTCGTGGGAGATGGAAAAAGAAGTGCAATATAATTCCAAAAAAATCAAAAAAAAAAAAAATTTACAATCTACAGACAAAATGTGACAAGACTCTAGTTTACATCATCTTCAAATTCCTCACGGTTTAATTGCTATAGGTGCCCGAATGTGAAGATTTTGTTATAAAAAAAAATATCAGTGTCCAATTTGGCCAAAAATTGTAAACCACTATTGTGGGATCACCCTGCATTTTTCATTGTATGTTTGGATTCACCCATCGAGAGAGCATTTTCACCTAAACTGCAATGCATTCATCCATCCAGAACTTGGAAATGTAAAAACACTAAAAAATGACCAAATTCAATTTGGTTAATGAAGTGGGTCCCACCAAACATGCAAGAAATTTGTGCAAGGAAATGTGCCTCAAAACATGAATGAAATTATAATAAAATTAAACAAATACAAAAAATCCAAACAACACTTAGACTAGGAAAAGGAAGGTCAAACTATCATGAAATTCAATTAAACTAAAATATTTTGAACCCGTCATTAGGGGAGAGGGGCCCATAGTGGAGCACCCTAACTTCATGTTTCTCAAAATCCTATGTGAAAATTTGAAATCACTCCCAATTTTGTATAGCAATTTATTTGGAAACTCATGTGCTTCTATATTTTGTTTTAGGGTCACATCATCAATGTGATGCCACATCAGAATGTTTTTTTGTTGAGTTATCCAAAAAGGGCCCAGAAAAAAAGTGAGACTAATAGTGGTGCACTAAGTCATGTTTTATTGGTGCGCTGATGTGGCATCACATGATTTGTTAGTTTGTGTATTTTATGGATAAAAAGTGTTTTGCAATTGGATATTAAGGTGCTCTACTATCATGGAGCCCATTGATGACTACTTCTATCCCCACTATTCGACCCTACTCTACTATGGGCCCCTCTCCCCTATGTATATTTACCCAAGATCATTGATTTTTATGAGTTTTTATGGAATTTTGGTTACATAACAGTGCTTAATTTCTCAAGGTTGCACAATATGATGAAATGGCCAAGTGTGGAATATATGTATGAGAGGAAAAGTAAATGGAGGGCTAGGATTGTAGAATGAGGATCGATGTTTAGGATTGCATGCGATCTCTCAAGCCATGAGATTGTGCCAAGTGGCACAATATGGTGGCTTGAGATGGAGATTGGTACTTGTGAAGTACCTTGGGGGATGAGGAGCATCTTGCAATAAAGGAATTCCTTGTCCTCACATTCCCAAGGCATGGGGTGGTAGAGAATAAAGGAATTTTAAATTCCTTTAAGATAATTTTAGAAAGGGAGACCCATGTGGGGGTCCTTTCCAAAAAGGGAAAGTGTTATGAAGGGAAGGGATAGGGTGGGTAAGAATAAATGGAAATGGGATTAGCCTTAACTAATCACAGGTTAGGAATGTGCAAATGATTAGGTACGAGATTAGGTAAATGGTTAGGATTAGGATTAGAGGGAAAGTGGAGATGGTGGATGATGAAAGATGAGGTGAGAAAAATAAGAATTAAATGATAAAATTTGATTCTTATTTGGAGGAAAAAGGGGATTTGGGGAATTAAATTAAATAAATAAATATTTTTATTTAATTTAATAGATGATTGGAACACCATAATCTAATATAGGTAAATTAATTACATTAATTACCTTCTAGGATTCAAAAAATAGATGAAAGGTAGGGGATATTAATTAAATAATGAAACATTATTTAATTACTATAAGTGATAGAAATTAGTTGAAATAAGGGTAAACTTGTTGATGTGTGTTTTTGCACATTCTCAAAATAGGCAACACACAAGTATGCTACCTCTCTTGAAAAGTAGAAATCTACAAACAAGCACTACTACATAAAGCCCCTGTTTAAGACATTAATTTAAGACAAATTATTAATTTTGTCTTAAATTAAGACAATAAAAACTAAAGCTTTTTTCTAAAATATATTATTCTTTTCCCTCCCAATTTTCATTTTCCCTCCAACATTGGACATTACCTTCAATCGTTCGTATCAACTGCAGGTTTGGATATATGTTAATTTCATTTCCCTTTCAGAACAGAGAACAACAATAGGGGAACAGAACACGAACAGAGGAACAGAAATACAACACAACGGGCACTCACGAGTTTTTCAGAAATGACAAGGGTTTTTCAGAAAATCAAAAGCGTGCGAAGCTCAGAGCAGGAAAGCAGCCAATGCAGGAAAACAACCCGTGGAGAAGAAGCCCGCTGAAAAAATCATGATAGTGGAAAGCAAGGACGTTAGCGAAACCGTTCCAGATAAACTCCCGCTGAGAAGAGGCCCAAGGTGAAAACCCCTTCCAAGGCCGTCAAGAAGAGTCCCAAGGCTGCGAGCGATAAGAAGAAAAGGAAGAAGAGGAGCCTGGAGACGTACAAGATCTACATCTTCAAGGTGCTCAAACCGCTTTAGAATTCAGTTAATCAACCCTTCCTCCACTAATCGCTTATAAAAAGCATACATTTTTTGTTCTCCAATCAAAATGTACATTGTAAGTATTTCTACAGTGAAAAACCCTTAAATTCCTCTCTCAGATAAATTTAATATACAAATTGCGCTATCTTTGGAGGGTTTTATAGAGGAATTTGAGTCTGATTTGGAGTAGCAGGTGGTCATATGTAGTATTTGGAGGATAGTGCCCGGTAGCAATGGCGATCGGTGAAGTATTGGAAATTTGCAGCGGAAAGATGGATTGGTGGATCTGCAGCACCGGCTACACCAGGGGGCTGTATTCAAGGGTTTGAAGCACCTACCAAGAAATATCATGTAAACTTTGGAAAGCTCCACAGAAGGTGATCTTACCCCAGCATACCAGTAAGATGGTTTTCCTTAACCTAATTATGTCTCATCTTAGGTTTTCCATATAGCCATAGGTTTTTCTTGAATATAAAAGTAAGAAAATTAAACTCTTCGGCCCTCTTCTCTTAACCTTCTATTCTTGCAACAGAGAGGATATATCGTCACGAATGAAAGTGGCTCTCAGAGCATTGGTTGTTCTCTTTATTGGCAGCACCAGAGCAAAGTTGGTTTTATGTTTGTTTAGAATCTCAAGATTCTAGCTTCTGGTTCAGTAATAGCAGATAGTCATCATCAATTTTGAGTCTCAGTGCATTTTATTGAAAAGCATATTTAATACCTTCATCATTTTATTTCACATCCACTCGGCACGAGGTAAGACTGTGTCTTTAAAATTAGTTTTCCTACATTTTTATGATAAATTCAAATGGAATAACATATGCAACTGTTAGATTTTAATTTTATTTTTAATCCAAATCTCTGAATCTTGTGCCGCATAGTTTAATGTATTTGATAACAATTTTTGCTATTTGAACCCTCGAAATGGTGTAAGGATTGCAAGCGATGGTTGGCAGAGTTACAAATAAGAAACGAACATAGATCACATAGAAAACAAGTACTATTAGGTTAATAACGATATCATGGCTATTTACAAAGCATATATATCAATCCAAAAAAGAATTCACAAGCCCTCTTAAGCAATAATATACACAATCTCCACATAATATTGCCTGCCCCCAATCTTTCTATCTGAATTTTAGTTGTTTGAGCATCTTGCTCACAAACATGTCTGCTTCTTAAAACCAGTCATTTTTGGCACTTCAAAGTGAGCTAATCTATTCCCAATAAGTGTATGCAAGGAGAACACCTTTGATCCTCTATTATTAGAATGTAAGTGTTGGATTATAAGCTTTCGGGCAAGTCTGCCATTCTCTAACTCATGTCTCCATATCATTTCTCAACCTTTCCAAAGCTCTATGATATTCTAGAATGAAATGATTTTGCACAACATTGCAATCTCATTTAGATTAGATTGCCAATATTTTTGCTAACCAATGCACAGTTTACAAGGCCAAAAAATCAACAATGTATTCATGATTCTTTGAAAAGACCAATTTATTAGATTGAATAATACTGGCAAGAGATGGCTGAAATGGTAACAGTTGCAGACCGTAGCTTCAAAGGCTCCTCATACAAGGACCTTGAGAACATATATGTTAAGAGATGTAATGCAAGACCATGACAATAATGATTTTGAATTAGAATGGATCTCAAACAATGAAGATTCAATATTTGACGATAAGGACTTGACCATCTTGGAGGAGGTATCTGATAACCATAACCATAATTTAGTGCCAGCAAGCCAAAACTTTGAGATTCAACTTTGGACTGTGGCATCAAAGGGTCTATTTTGTTACTCCATAATATTATGTTATTGTAAGTTACTAAGTTGTAAATGATATGCTAGGTTTGAACTTTAAGACAAAGCATAATTGTAATAGGGAAAATTAAGGATCAAATCACACCTTTCATGTCTTGGACTTTTAATTTGTTTCACTTTTTGGCTCTTCACTTAATTTGGCATGAAAAAATAAAAACAACATTTATTTCTCCCTGCTTTTATGAAAATTCAAGCATTTTTTTGGTTTCCTGATTTTTTTCTTGAGTTTTTTTTTCCAATTTCAACCCAAGTAGTTGAATTTCATTTATACTATTGGTTTGCCAAGTCAATCCCAATTCCAAATGATGCTACTATGTTGAAAACAAGGGATTTAATAAAATTGCACTTACACATCCTTATTTATTGGTGCATAGACTTTTTCAAAAAATCTATTGTTTCCCCTTTGTTGTTTACTATTTAATCGATTGAGAAAACATTCTAGGGGCTTCACCAAATGACACCAATTCCCTGCCATTCCATTCTCAACATTAGGCATAAGTAGGGTTTCTCTCCACAAAGGTTTCAAGATCAATCTTTTGTTTCTTCTATCCATCTTTAAATATTTGACTTTGCAATCATGTATTTAATTATCAACTTAAATCAATTCATTGATAGCTGAACTCTAAATAATCAATACAAAAGAAACTTTACTTCAACTAGTTAAATAGTGTGATTTGCAGCTTCAACACAAGCATTCTAAATTTCTGCATGTATTCATAAATATTTATCATATTAATGATTCCATTATCTTTTGTAATCATATAAATCTATTGTCAAAAATGTGACCTGGAACACTTCTTATAGGAAATAAATTTCCCAAATGTAACAAGCAGGCAGGAAATGCATTCCCCCTCAAATAAATATGTTTCAGCATATAGAACAAGAAAATGGTTTGTATTACAGTTGGAGAACTTAAAACTTTTCAAGCCTGCAGAGACCATCAAGTATGGAAATTTCCACAGCTGAATAGTAGATTTCCAACTTTGAAGAAGGGTTCACACGTCCAATAATGGAAAGTCATTTTTGAACATGGAAATAGATTTAAGGCAATTTTGAGCGGTTGATGAACTACCATTACATCTCAAACAAATTATATTTGAACTTCAGTTGGCCAATACATGCATTCCCAAAATATTCAAAATTCTCATTTGAAAGGAGGAACTATGATCTTTGTATTTTATCAAACTAATTTTTATGTGCAATGCTATCAGGGAGGTTATTTAAATTTGTACAGTCTCCCAAGTCTAAATGTTGTAGCTCTGATAGGTTACTAATGGTATAAGAGAGGTTATTTAAATTTGCAAACTGGTTCAAGCTTAAATGCTGCAGCTGTGATAGGTTGTCAATGGTATCAGGGAGGTTATTTAAATTTGTGCACTCTCTCAAGTCCAAATGTTGTAGTTGTGATAGGTTGCTAATGGTATCAGGGAGGCTATTTAAATTTGTGCACTTTCTCAGGTCTAAATGCCGCCGCTGCGATAGGTTGCCCATGGTATCAGGAAGGTTACTTAAATTTATACACTCTTTCAAGACTAAATACTATTTCCCATGGAATCAGGGAGGTTATTTAAATTTGTATACTGGCTCAAGTCTAAATGTTGTAGTCTGCCAATACTATCAGGGAGCTTATTTAAATTTTTATACGACCTCAAGTCTAAATGCCACAGATGTAATAGGCTGCCAATACTATCAAGGAGCTTATTTAAATTTTTACACCACCTCAAGTCTAAATGTCGTAGCTGTAATAGGCTGGCAATACTATCAGGGAGCTTATTTAAATTTGTACACCCTAAGTCTAAATGTCGCAGCTGTAATAGGCTGCCAATACTATCAGGGAGCTTATTTAAATTTGTGCAATCTCTTAAGTCTAAATGCTCCAGCTATGATAGGTTGCCCATGGAATCAGGGAGATTATTTAAATTTCTACACGAGTTCAAGTCTAAATGCCACAGCTGTAATAGGCTGCCAATACTATCAGGGAGCTTATTTAAATGTGTACTAGCAGGGAGCTTATTTAAATTTGATCATTTAGTTTCCCATCATTCTTAATCCTTGTTCTCTCTGTCTTGTTCGTATTTATATTTCTTTTTTTATTAGTTTTAAATGGTTATCATATTATTGTCTTCTCCTTGTAGCATGTTGTTAATTGTCTTGCTTTTTAGGTTTTATTTTTTTATTTGTCTAGTTTGTGAAGAAATAGTTGCATGTGTGGTTGTTTGGACAAAAATATATAAGCAAATCTAGAATTTGTTTTTTGTGGGGCAAATGCATAATAGGATTTACTGAGTTTTAGATGAGTTGGTTGTGTTTAATAGAGGCAACATATAAAGAAATGAACATTTTTTCTTATGGTATTATTTTTTATTAAATAGATCTCTGTCTATTGTTTGGCATGTCAACCAATAACAGCTAACATCACATTATTCGATCAAAATTATTTAAATTTTAGAAGCATGTTCTAGGTTTTTTTCCTGTGCAACTCAATGTCTTTGGCCTTTTAATATGGTTTTCTTAATATATTTCTTTAAGGTTTGATTGGAAGCTTGTTTTATTATTTTGTTCCTTAGGTGCATTTTTCAAGAAGTCAATGTCAGATTCCAATGCACCAGTTCAAGAGAAGGCACTTGATGCATTGATTGCATTTTTACGTGCAGCAAATGTAGATGTTGGAAGGTAAGATTTTCTGTCCTAGCATTCATTATTATTTTTAGTGGACTTAGATACCCTTGTTTTCTAGCACACGTTTTCCAACATTATAATTAATGGTGCTTTCCTAAGGCTAAATGGTAATTAAGATGAAATTACTTTGCAAGCAGGTTTTTATTTTGTCTCTTTGAGATTGAACCTTGTGTTCAGTAGTGCTAATGCTATGTTTTTTTATTTTTATATTTAGATTTAATAATGAGGTTTGTAATGGTGCCTCCTCCCTTTAAAGCTATAGCCAAGATACAAAGAGATACAATATATAGAAATAGCTAACATATATTGTAGCAGTACACTTCCACCTCCCAAGAGTAAATCCTGACCAAAATAACACAGTAGCAAGAAACATAACCAACCAAACCATAACCTTATATCTAGAGCATGATAACAGCTACCAACCATTACATAGCCACAAAACAAAATCAGTTGTAAAAACAGATAAACATCAACTAGCTTTACATCATATGACACCCCAATGCTCACGGGAGTCCTGAGCATAGTGGCCTAAATCCACAACTTCTTCAATCCATGACACCAAGCAGACCTGCCAGTTTGATGACCAAACAAGGAAGGGAAGTGGACCCCATAACATATCTCTTTCTACTTGCATGCTCTATGAAGAGAGGGGCCATAGAAGTGGGGTATTGTGTTATCACTCCCCACTTGTAATTGACCCCTGAATTGGTGTACATGAAGTCCTGATAGAACTTGCCTTGGATCGCTACAAAATTCCTACAGAATGCCAACTTCAGCCATCAACTCCTGCTATGCCATCTACGCATCCACGCACATTACAGCAGTGGAGGTCAAGCTTGTTGCTTTTATTCGTGGGGGCTTGACATCCTTATTAAGAATTTGTAATGTAGAAGTCTATAGTTGCATTCATAAGAACATTTATCGATAAAGATTAACATGTAGATTATCATTCTTGGATTGCAATAACTATAGTATGTGTTTATCATTTTCTTTATGGTCTGCATATATCTTCGAATAAAGTATGCCACATGGTGATGCATCATTACAATTTAGTCTATTTTTATAACACTCAGTAGCATTTATATAGATCCAAAATACTGCGTAGGATGCCCAAGATGTTATCTGCAAAACTTGAGTAATATGCTTTCTGCTACTACATTGCTCATGGATTAGCCTCTACTGTAAATAGCATGCTTCATGCATTCTATGTGTTTTGAGGTGTTTTATTTGGTTGTGTGTTTCATGATCATCTCATTCATCTAGGAAATTCTGATCCATTGCTTAAAATTAAGAAGCTTGCATGGGTGACTTTAATTTGTCATCTGTAACCTTTTGATTTATGGAGTGTCGTATAATTGAATCAATTTACTGGATAACTTAAAACTTTAAAAGATGCTAGAATAGGAATCTATCTGCTCTTGAATTAAGTAATTAAAACATTTGATAACAAGGAAATCAATTCAACATTATAGTGTTGATTCATGGTGGCTAGCTTTCAGATTTTTATGTCGATTTGGTTGTCTAAGTTGCACTGGTTGCTGTGTTTTGTAGGAAATCAAATTTTTTTATGGATACTCATTGCCTTGTAAGGCACGCATATTATGTTGAGAATCCTAGACTGCGAACAGATCACTTAGGACTACATAAAGCATTATGCGTTCTGATGGGATGGAGTTATTCCATGCCACTTGACATTGCAAAGTCATACCGGTCTCTCGCATCACCTGAAGTAGTAGCAAACAAAGAAGATCTAAGTTTGTAGCCACCTTTGGTTATTATGAACAATGCATTCATTGGAAAGAAAAGCGATAGCATTGGAAATAGAGACATGGAGGAGAAACTCAAAGGTGCACAAGAACAACTTGGAAATTTTCTCATTTGTTTTCTCTTCCTACTTTATCAAATGAATATTCAAGCATGTTTAAATAGAGATTTCATATATAATGGATGAGGTCTGTCTAACATGTACAGGAAGCTTGTTAACTTTTCTCACAATAATTCTTCATTTTGTTGCACATCGTTTTTGCCAAGTACCTTTGCTCTGGTTTTGGTATGCTTTTGTGCTTGTTGAGGTTTTTTATATTTGAATAATCTTTATTAGGTTGTGTGATTGAAAGGAGGAAAGTGTCTCAATCTGGAAGATAGATTTTTGTAAATAGGATTCCAAACCCAATTTATACAAATGGCAAGATAACTTGTCTATGACGAATTACCCATAAAAGTGTAGTGATTGCTACTTTTTGGTAATGAATTTGGCATGCCAGAGGCAGCAAGCATGGAAAAGGAACTCCCCTAATCTCACCTAACAAACTTTAATGAATGACAGTTTTGAAGATGGGCTATTTATATGCAGATAAGGTGGTTCTATTTTAGATTTGAGATATCCAAGATATATCTCTTAAATTTCATGATCATATGGAGTGTTAATGCACTGTGCAATAGTAAGTTGAGTGATAAGAGATGAATAATGCCCCATAAGGACCCTGACATTCTCATTTATCATTTATGTTTCTTTGAGTTTGGGACAGGTGTATGGGGGGTGTGAGGATGCATTTCTTGCATGGAAAAAAAAATCTTACAATTTGGGAGTGGTGGGGGTAGATTTGGGAGATGTCAGGATGTTGTTTGATGTTGCCAGGGTTGTAACAATGTTTTTCTCAAAACAGGAAATAGCCCTGGGATATCAAAAAAATTCTTAAAACGAGTAACAACTAATGTGATGTGGAATAAAATTTAGAAGGGACATGTGGGGATGTCTTCTCCACATCCTTGGACCCCAAAATTGTCTGGCACAGCCCTAGAGGACAAGGTTGCATTGGTGGAAGCCTAAAATTCATCGTATTATGCTATATATCTGAGTAAAGTTGATGCTTATTAGTTATTACTTAACCTTGTCATTGTGTTTGGATGATAGTCCTTATGGTGCATTATTTAAGAAGTTTATATTAAACATGTTATCAAATGTTCTGTTCCAGTTTGATCAGGTCTCTATTGTTATTGGACTTCAGTGGATTGAGGTTTAGTTTTATTAATTACTCCATTAGAAGTCTACTTTTGTTTCGGAAAGCAAGCTTTCCATTTATTGTGGGTGTGCTTGTAAAAGCAATGACCCAAGTTGGAATCTCCCATCCCAAACACATGGGAGCATCCTGAAATAGTAGACTTTTGAGAACTTCATCCTTACCAAAACATTGATTTGAAGGTCTAACAAATTAAAAAGTAAGCCTTTCATTTTCCCATAGATACTTTGCAGGCAGGTTTATTTAATTTGATCAACATTTTTGTCAATTAGATCCTAATAGAGGACATTGTTGATTGACATTTAGCTAGAATTTAGTTTTGATCAATATATTTTTTCTATGGCTTTAGCCATATCACTGGTTTTGAAGTTGTAATTTTAAATTGAAACATGCATGCCTGTATTTTATTTCAATCCAGTTATTGCAAAATAATTTAAGGCTCTATTCAAGCTTTCCAATTGCTCCATTATTGTGTCCTAGGAGAAAATTTTTCTTAGAGTATCCCCTTTCTCTCATAACTGCACCAAGAGAAAACAAGTTCCTTGGTGGAGTGTTTCTCATTCTATGTGAAATTGAATTCAGAAATTTAGAGGTATCTAATAGAAAAATTTCATAATAATAAAGTATTAAATTGTTAAATTAGACAAACTCAAATAGTTTGAAATAACTCACTAAATCATCCCTCTAAAATGTTGTAAATAACTCAATCTTCTTAGATGAAACAATTAGGAAATTTGACCTAGTTTAGGAGTGCCCTTTCTTTTATCTTGAAGCAAATAAATTGGGAAAATCTTTTCTAATCTCTTCGCTGCTAAAATATTGCAGAAAAGCTAATTCAAAAAAGACAATTCTGTCCATAATGTGATACTAGTTTTTTTTTTTTTTAATTTTCTTTTGCATGACAAATCACTGCATTGAAGTTGACTTTTATAGAGGATCTTGGAGTCTCTGTAAGTTTAACTCCTCCATTTTGAGTAAAGTAACCTAGTATTAGCAAGTTTTGACAATGGCGGTCCTATTCTCTCATTAACTTATGTGGTATCTTGAAGTGCTAGCAAATTTTGGCATTGTTAGACCTATTCTACTTCTCACGCAAGATCTTGAGCTTCTTATCAGTATGCAATATGCTAATTCAATTTAGACATTGGGCCACCTTTAAGATTTGAGTTAGTTAAGTCTAGTTTGACATGTTTTAGCCACAGCAGATGGTGAGATTGTGTCAACATAATATGATCACCTTTGTTGAGGTGCCCTAGATTTCAATATTTGTTGGGATGTGTAGAACTTAATGTGTGGTGTGGTATTTCATGCATGTTTCTTAAGAGTTTAGTTATTGATAATGTTGTAGACTATGGATTCTTCTAGCATGGAGTTGGCTATATCAACAAACCGTGAACTTGTTTCGTGAATTTTGAATGCTTATCATGCAATTCTAAGCATGTGTCCCCTTGATTATTGGTAAATTTGTAGTTTATAAAAGTGGATTGTGCCTGCTATGGGATGAAATTGCTTACTCAATTTGCTAGGAACCTGGGTTCTAATTATTATTTTTGTTTTGTCATAGGTCATGGCATTCACCTCAGGAGGACTTGAATCAAATAAATTGGAAAGTTGGAAAGGCCCTTCATTCAAATTGAAAACATAATTAGCAATTGCATGCTCTATTCGCCTAGTTTACACAGTGGTTGGAATTATGTCACTTTACATGTCTCTTTTTCAAAGCATAAGGCTGAGCCCCAATATTGTATAGTTTGTTACTTTTATTATGCTGGAACTATTCCTCTTTAAAAATATTAGCCATTAAGCAGTATTTGTAGAAAGAATTTAGGATTCTGTGTTTGGATTGATGGAGTGTTTTGAATATTCCTATTGTGATGTATGTGTCTATAAGACTTTCCTCTAGATCAGTCCCACTTGTTCCTTTAAGGACATCATGGAGGGAAAGTTTTTAATCTTTTCATTCTTTTCCCATTTCTTCAGCTGTCTTTTGATTGTTTTCATTTTTACATCTTTTCTACTAACATTATTTTAGAAGGCATATCTTTTTTTCTGGTGGTGTGATTGTATGTCTTTTTATCTGTTTGGTTACATTTTCTATCAAATCTGCTCCAAGTGTCTTTGTAGTCACCTTTTGCCTATATGCTTTATTTATAAAGATTGTTATTTGTTTATACCTCAGCTTGGTGAATTGCCCAAACTTGAACTTCTATTTTTATTGCTTCTTATATTAATAAACTAATAATACAAACAAAATCCTAAAAGGCCGGTAGGGATTTACTGCTGCCTCCATTTGGATTGATGGAATGTTTTGAATATTCTTATTTTGCTGCAAGTGTCATTTTCAGACTTTTATGGATCTGTCCCATTAGCATCTTTAAGGATATCATGAAGGGAAAGCTTATAATCTTTACATTCTTTTCATGTTTCTTCAGCTGATGTTTGATCGTTCCCATTTTGACAATCATTTCTACTAACACTGTTTCAGTATATGCATGTCTCTTTTTCTTGTGGTGTGATTTCATGTCTATTGGCCTGTATAGTTAGTCTTTCTATTACATCTCCTATTTTCCTTGCAATCACCTTTTGCCCATATGCATTATTTATAACGATTGCTATTTTTTTGTATCTCAGCTTGGTGAAATGTTTAAACTCGAACTTTTATTTTTATTGCTTTTTACATATTAATAAATAAAAAACATGAACCAAACCTGGAAAGATAAAGATTTAATGGACTCAATAGAGTCTCAACTGAGCATTTACAAGTTGAGACTCTATTGAGTCCATTAAATCCTTAATGCTTACACTTTTTTAACTTACTTTCCAAGGGAAATAAATATTTGACATTTTTAATATACTTCAAGCTGATAGAGTTTTAGTTAGCAGAGACTCTTATATTGATGTCGATATAGGGATTGGTGTCATTTATGTAAACACTGTGGTTAGTCTCTTGCGCATTACCCATATTCTGATAATTCCTTCTCTGTATTGGGAAGTGATCACAGTAGGTGAATGATCTTGATTTTGCAAAGATCCTTATTTAACTAATTTCTAACACTATCTAGCTATAAATTCCTATTCATCTAACATTAATATTTCACATTTTTTAAGTCTGGATTGTTGTTTTCTGCCAGAAGATTTATGTATTGTATGCCTTAAAAATTTAATGTAAGAAAAAAAAATTCTCTGTAATTTCATTCTTTATGCATAGTAAAACATCATTCTTTTGGCCCTAAAATGTTTCTGAAATAACTAATTGGGAACATGGCATGAATTACAGGAGAAAAATGCCTTGTGGAGTTTTGGAATAATCCTTTATACACTTGATCTCTTATTTAAGGTAACAAAGAGGCATGCAAAGGAATCTGGTGAATGGCAAAGGTTTGTATTATATTCTAGCCTTATCTTTATGACTTTTTGACTGTTCCTTTTTACATAATTCTAATTTGTTGTCACAAATTTCCAATTGGCTAAATGTTTATGGAGGAGTTTGTGAACTGACCTATGAGTTACCCTATGTTTGTTTCCTTGCAGTTTGCATGCAGATATTCTTGATTTGGCAAATCCAAAGCTTCTTGTCCGCTACAAGCTTCACATCACAGCTCGAATGGTGCAGGCATGTTAATGTCTTAATACTTGTAAGATCATTTATAAGTAATATCACCAAGATTACTTCTGCTTCACATTATTTAGAGCACTCTTTTAACATCATTTAATTTTATTTGCTAGTTGCATTTAGAGCACTCTTTTAACATCATTGATAAGTAATTTTATTGTGCTTCAGAAAAGGCAGGTATACAGCCTATAATCATCAAATAATTAATTTCTAGAAACTTTTGTTTTCTTGTTTACTAGGGTTTACGAGAGGCCATCAAGAATGGTGACGTATCTGTTGTAAAAGAGCTTTTAATGCAGGTAAATGGATGAGTGAGATAATTTTGTATTGCAATAATAAAAGAAACATCATTGATAAGTAATTTTATTTGCCAGTTGCATTTAGAGCACTCTTTTAACATCATTTATAAGTAAAATATTTTGAACACAAAGTTAAGAATAGCTCCTCTTAACTTTTAGAATTTTATTTTGACAATTGAATGTTACATCATTTAGAGTATTCTAATTTAGTTTTGATCATAAGAAGTAAAATGTAAAGGGGAATGCAATGGGTAGTGTGTTGTCCTCTTACATTGACCTCTTCTATTTTGAAGGTTGAACTCTATAACACCATATGTTGTTTTCCATAAAGTGTCGTACAGATCACAGATAAGAATTGAATTTCAGAATGCATCACATTAGATCAACCTCTATGCTTTGCGAAAATATATTGATCTAGAAATATTAACTGATGTTATCTTAATTTTGGTATTTTTGGACATTATTCTTACTCCATACTATAGTGAAGAGAATTTATTGAAAACGTGACCTTGAACTTGAAAATGAGGATGGAGTCTCAATTGTCTTTTACCCAAAAGATCTTTCCAGGTTTGGTTCATGTTTGGAATGTTCGAAAATCATATCACATTGATCTAAAAATGTTTGGTGCAAATTTAAACTTATTGTATTTAAGCAGATTAATGGAGTAACTAATTGTTTGCCTACAGGAAAATATTGCTTTCACCTTGTTGGTTATCTTAGAGGAAGAATTCAGCTCCCTCCAGAACCGTATCAAAATCTCAAAAGATAGTGCTATGCACAAGATGATTTGGAAATCCTATCATTCGTCAATAACAAAGTATAGGATTTAGTGGATTATTACAATGAAAGGTTATCAACATTTGAAAGGACTGGACACTGGCACGCAAGAAGGGGAAAGTTCCCATTTTGAAGCAGAATTGTCTAGTCCAGAGAATTGAGTCAACTTATTGTCAAGCTACCTTGCCATGCTCGAAAGAGTTATGCCGGTAGTTAGGTATATTCTATTGGCTTTTAGGGATATGTTGGTCATACTTTAATATTTTCTAAGAATTAACTTGGAAAATATTAACATTTTCTCTTTCCTAGAAAGGAATCATTTTCTCGCACCATGTTATAATGTATGTGTTGCTCATGATTGTATGAACAATTTTATAAATTATAAATAAAAAAATATTTATTGGCATTAACTTTCCGAATTCATATTAAGGTGCATTATTTTATTTGTTTTTTATGAACATTATGTTTAGTGTATTCGACAATTGGTCATTGCTCTCAGCTTAAAAATAATTGATAATTTGTCTTAATTTTTCCATTGCATTTGGAAAAATAAAAATAAAAATTCCAGCGAGAATTTGGAAACATTGAATGTTGAAAACCACAATAAAAAAGTATTTAAAATAAATTGTTTATTTTTTTAATACATTTTTTCATATTGTCTCTAAAGAGACAAAAGTGAATTGTCTTTTTGAGACAAAAGTGGAATTGTCTTTAAAGAGACAAAAATACTTTTATTTTTTATTGTCTTTACAAAGACAATTTTTTAAGACAATAATTTGAGACACTCGCTTAAAGACAATATTTAAGACAATACACACATTTTTTTTGTCTCAGGTTAAGACAATTTATTAAAAAATTGTCTCAAAAATTGTCTTAAATGCCCCCTCTATGTAGTAGTGAAGTTACCAAATACTACCCCAAGGTCTCTCAAGTGTTAGGTCATGACAAAGCTTGGAATATCTTAGTTGGTTGATGTGTTTTGTTGGTAATCACATGACAACATTTATGGTTTACAAAGCATGGGAAGTTGGGTCTGCAAATGGAGTTTCAAAGTGTTGGAAGTGAATGAATAGTGGATGCTCACTCAAACCAACAAGCTAAAACTCACCTCAATCATCTGATTTAGCTTCATGGTGATGCTTGGAATCCTACTCTAACAAGGAGTTAAAAAGAAATAGAAAAAGAGAGAGGGTAAGAGAGTTGTTTTAAATCTAAGCTATGAATGAACAGTAATAATGGAGGCTACTACAGTAGAAAAAATTCCTAAATTGAGTTTTGCTTGACCAAGAGATGCCTACAGCTACATAAAACTAGTGCAATCTCATAAGGTTTGCAAATTTTTAGATTGTGCATTCACCTCATGAACACACCATTGAACTAACTTGGAACAATGAATTAAACAAGCCCAGGCTAACTTTACATAGAAGTTTTTCATCAACAAATGCTAAAAGTATGGGTTGAAAGTCCATCAAATACCATAACAACAAACACCATTATTGCAACCATTCAAGAAACTAACAACTAAACTAACTCGGAAGTTGAACAATGCATGCATAATGAACAAAATCAAAAGAAACATCCAAATCCATGCAATGCTTCTCTCTATTGTTGCAAAGTTCCCTTTACACCAGTTCTCCAACTATTTATAAATGAGGGGGAAGCCCTTATTTATAGTTTCCCAAAGTCTAAATGAATGGCTAGGATTTAATCATAATGTGTGGCTCAAATTCATTACAAGTTAGGGTTCCACCTAGGCCCCAATATATATAGAAATTTTAAAATACATTCTTTGGACCTCATTTCTATTTTCTCCTACAATGCACTAGCACTTTAACACTTTTGTATTTTAGTGATTTCCTTCTTTGTTGTAGCTAAAAACTGCTAAAAGTTTCCCTTTGTCTGATGTATTTGCAGCATCCTTTTAGTCAATCAAGCGGGTAATGTTTGTGGATTTGTGTAACTGTGAGATAGATAATCTTCTCTTGATCCTATGGGATAGCTCCTGATGAATCACGATCGTGTGGTGAAAGGGATATAACAACCTTCTTTTCTCCGTGATTTTGGTAAACAACCACTTGTGTTCTGGGTATTGACTTTCCTTTGCATGCAGTCATCTGCTTGTCAGTCCTCCTTTGATATTAATTCATAAATAAGAAGATTCCTTACTTTATTAGCCTCAGACCTCCATTTGCATCCTTTGTATGCGAACTTTTATGACATAGTATCCTCTATCTTCATCCTATTTGATAGGTCCTCCATGATGAATGCCCACATATTGGCCACCTTGATAACCTTTAATTAGTTGCCTTGGACAGAAAATAGAACCAATTAGGCTTTACTTAAAACATAAATTGGTGTAATTATTAATGATTTTTTAATAAAATCTTTGGATCTCCCCCGCTTTAAGTGCAATTTTGAAATATACCCATGCTCAAACCATTCCTCAAATTCCTTTAACCAATTTCCATCATTGAGGGGGTCATCCTATTCCAACTTTGCAAATTAAATTCATCACTTTAAAAATGCCCTGTTTAATTTTTTTATAAAATACAACATTTAAATCCTCCTTCTAGCATATACTCCCTTTAAAAGCCTTAACTCTTAGTGCCCTTTCGAACACCATTTGAAGAATCTTCTGATTTCTTATTTAAACTTGCTAAACCTATTGAATTAGCTCTCCTAGGCTGAATTTTGAATATACAATGATACACTTGCGAGTGGAAGATTTCTTGGTCCCCCCAAATGCGGATACATCATGTGGGTATATCATGAAGGGCAGACATTTTGGGATGATAGTGGAAATGACAGCCAAGAAGTCCATGACACTGTTATGCTCGTACTCCACAATGGGAAAATCAACATCATGAAGAAGTAGCGATTTTCATTTGGCCGATACAGATGCAACCCCAATATTTAACTATCGATCATCATGGAGGATTCATCAATTAGCAATGGTCCCAATATTTATGGTGAGCTTTGAATTTGCCTCAAACAAACCTCTAAGCTATTGATATGTATTATAATTCTAAGAGGAGGATCCCCTTATGGCTCCTGATGGAATCATTTCCTCCCCACTTGGCCACCAAAGGTGTATGTGTTCATTTGTTATAGACCTGTGAGTGGGATTTCTTTAGGTATGCAATATATGACGGCCATTCTTGAGCCAACAAAGTAAAATGCGGGTCTCGCATGCATGATCTTCGTCGGCCCAAAAGATGTGGGACGCCGCGATCGAAATGTGGTTAGCGCAATGGCCAAAGGAGAATGGACACACTCCTCATTGGCGTTGCAGGATACCAACACTCTCCCCTACAACGTTTCATTTAGCATCTTCTCCCATCTTTGAATAAATGTCCCTCTAAATCACACCCGAGTGTTTCACTCATTCTCATAATAGCTCAATCGAGGTGAAGAGGTGTTGTGCGCGTGAGAGTGAAGCCTTTTCCCCCTGGCGTGAAGGGCCCACAATAAAATGTCATCCCATCGGCTATGGTAACTACGACCCTCGCCAACTAGAGTCCCATGGAAAGATGTTTCCCTAAACCAATAGTAGCATGTCCTATGGGTCTGCGTAATTGCACCCAAACACCAATAGTACCAGTGTAGTTCATGAGAAACCACCTACATCTTCAAGAAGGTTTATGATATACTCATTATAATAGTTCAGTCCTTCCACTATTCTCCTTTTGACTCCATTTGATAAAGGGCCTATATGCAAAAGAAACGACCTCATACAACATTGGTATGTTCATTTAATTTGTGCTCTTGTTACGACGATGATTCAAACTAGACCCAAACATAGTACCCCTGAAGTCCCCAGTTGGTTGGACTGCCCCATAGATGGAACTGAGGGAAAAATATGAATGATCAACGTAAAGCTAATCGAAATATTTTAACATTACAATTTCTTCACAATGGATGTGATACAATCGGGGAGGTTGCTCGTTAGAAAGGCGGTTCGAAAGAAAACAAAATATGCACACAAAATAGAGTTGTGAAACGATCTTTATTAATCAAAACTTCTACATTACAACATAACTCGATTGGTTTTTACTTTTAAACTTTCTAACTAGCTTTCCGGCAAACTACTTCATGCAAACTCAAACTACGACTGATTTTTCTAATTTAAACTGAAAATCAAACTGACTCTGATTTTTCCTAGATTTTTCTGCATGTAGGAGTAATTACTTATTTTAACACTCCCTCTTAATTACTACCCGCTGATTACATCAGCTTTCACAATGCCCAAATTATCTCTATGAAATTCAAATACATCTTTTGCTAATGGCTTCGTAAATATA
This sequence comes from Sequoia sempervirens, assembly GCA_007258455.2. Taxonomy (NCBI): domain Eukaryota; kingdom Viridiplantae; phylum Streptophyta; class Pinopsida; order Cupressales; family Cupressaceae; genus Sequoia; species Sequoia sempervirens. The sequence continues at coordinate 25,120 of VDFB02182285.1, forward strand.
TCAGCCAACTGATCATTTGATTTACAAGGCTCTAAATAAATTTCTCCATTGTTCACAAGTTCTCTTATAAAATGGTATCTTGTATCTATATGTTTGCTCTTCTGATGGTACACATTATTCTTCAATAGTGCAATGGTTGAATTGTTGTCACAAAAAATTGTTGTTGATCCTTCTTGTTTCTACTGAAGTCCATCCAAAACTCTGCATAACCATACTGCTTGACAGGCTGCTACTGTAGCTACTACATATTCAGCTTCTGCTGATGAAAGTGTCACAATGGGCTGCTTCTTAGATGCCCATGAAATTACTTCTGAACCAAGATGAAACGCATAACCAAAAGTACTTTTCCTATCATCCAAACTCCCTGCAAAATCACTATCAGTATATCCAACCAAAGCTTCTTTTTTTGTGTTCGCATACAATATGCCACAATTTGTAGTTCCTGCTATGTATCTCAGAATCTTTTTGCCAGCTTTCCAATGTGAGTATTTTGGTGACTCCATAAATCTAGAAATCAAACTAACTCCATGCATGCTATTCGGTCTTGTAGATGTGAGATACATAAGACTGCCAACCAATCTTTTGAATAGAGTTGGATTTACATATGAACTTTCATCATCCTTTCTTAACTTTGTACCTGTCGCATTGGTGTAGGTGATGGTTTGCAACTTTCCATTCTAAACCTTTTCAACAATTCTTTTGCATATTTACCTTGACAAATAAAAATCCCTTTCTTTGATTGCTCAACTTTTATGCCAAGAAAATATTTCATAAGACCAAGATCTGTCATTTCAAATTCTTTCTTCATTGCTACTTTAAACTGATCTAGTTTAAAATCACCTGATAAATCATATCATCTACATATAAACAAACAATCAAAATTTTCCCATGTTGATTTACCTTTGTTTACAAAGTTGGTTCACTATTATTTCTGCTAAATCTATTCCTAATCATATAACTATCAATTCTACTATACCAGGCTCTTGGAGCTTGTTTAAGTCCATAGAGCGCTTTCTTCAGTCAGTAAACTTTGTCTTCATGACCTTCAACTTCATAACCTGGAGGTTGTTGCACATAGATTTCCTCTTCAAGAATGCCATTTAAAAATGCTGATTTGACATCCATCTGATACACTTTCCACTTTTTAAGAGCTATTATTGCCAAGACTACTCTTATCGTATCCAACCTGGCTACAGGAGCAAAGGTTTCTCCAAAGTCTATTCCTGGTTGCTGCAAGAACCCTTTTACTACAAGCCTTGCTTTGAATCTGTCAACCTCTCCTTTTTCATTCAACTTCGTCTTATACATCCATTTCACACCAATGGGACTTTTATCTTTAGGTAACTCAACCAAATTCCAAGTATCATTTTTCTCTATAGATTTTATGTCTTCATCCATAGCTTTCACCCATTTCTTGTCTTTGACAACTTCATCAAATGATGAGGGTTGAAATGACAATAATGCAAAATTCGAACTAATATCTAAATCTTCATAAATATCCTGCAAATTTCTCATTTTCCTCTTACCATTACTTGACTCATTACTTGACTGATAGCTAGGAATATTCTGATCTACTGGCCTTCTTGATGATCCACATTGTTCAGAATACTGTGGAGTCCTTCTTGGCATGTCTCTGATTGGTGTCATTTCTTGTGATCTTTGTTGCTCATTTTTCGCTACATCTTCTTCTTCTCTGTGTGGTATTGTTGCATCAATATTTTTGACTACACTCCCATTCCATGACTCTTGTTCTTTGAACACCACATCTTTGTTGATTATAGTCTTTTTGGTGACAGGGTTATATAATTTATATGCTTTTGAATGCTCACTGTACCCAATAAATATACACTTTTCACTTTTATCATCTAACTTGCCTCTTAGTTCTCTAGGTACATGTGCATATGCTATGCATCCAAACACTCTAAAATGAGATACACTACAAGGCATACCTGACCATGCTTCTTGTGGAACTTTGTTCATCACGCTTTTTATAGGAGATCCGTTTAACACATAAGCAGCGCATGCAACTACTTCTGCCCAGAACTCATTTGAAAATTTTCTTCCTTTCAACATACTCCTTGCCATGTTCATAATCATTCTGTTCTTCCTCCCTACTACACCATTTTGTTGGGGTGTATATCTGGTTGTAAACTGCCTTCTAATTTCATGTTGTTTGCAGTAAGCATGAAATGCATTT
>VDFB02182286.1:0-10456 GCA_007258455.2 Sequoia sempervirens
TCCGCCTCCGACCCATTTTCTAATTTCCCTCTGCCATCAAAACCCATATGTTGAAATTTTCAAAATTTATCGAAAAACCATATTTTTTGGGGTTTTGATTTTTACACCAAAACTTCCGGAGGCCATAACTTTTGACTCGGGTGTCCGTTTGAGCTGAAATTTGACGGGCGGTTGCGTTACGAGATAACGAGTGGATTCCCAACAAGTTTCTTGGAAAGCCGTTGGAACCCGTTTTGGCACATTTTCGGGGCCTCAAACTTACATCTTGACCCTCAAAATCCCAATTTAGTGTTTTTTTCCAGCATTTTGACAAATTGTTCACTCATAACTCGAAATGCATATCTCACATCTGGGATGTTAGTTGGCAATTCATCCTATCTCAATAATGGGTATTTCTTGGAAAAATTTTGGTCTCCCAAAAGTATATCCGTGAGGTTTCCTAAAATGGCAAAATTTGACAATTTTTGAAAATTGCCAAATCGGGAAAAATCTAATTGTCAACACTTTACGCCCTTTAAACCCCGGAACTCGGTGTAGAATCCTATCCAATCATATCCTTCAATAATTCTAGTCTTCAATCCAATCCTCATCTAAGCTTTAATCTTATCCTCATCTGAGCTTTAATCTTATCCCAATCTGAGCTTCACCAAACCCCTCTGTAGTCAAGATCTTTGGATATCGAACAAAGTCTTCAGATCCCTCCCTCCATCTTCTTCAACTTTTTCCTATTCATCCATTCTAATAAATCCATTCACCCATTCCGTGTAACCATTCATCTATTTCGAACCTTCATCTATCATCTCAAACATTCATCAAACCTCCTTCTATCATTTCAAACTCTCATTCAATAACCTTGATCAATCATTTACTCATTCTGAGTAATCTTCCATCTATTCCAAACCTTCACCTTCTAGTTCCAAGAATCAGTCATCTCTCCATCTGGTCACCTTTTCCTCATCCAAATCATTATCCCTCTATCCAATCCACCCAAACAATCCTTTTCCTCCCCCCACCCTCTCCCTTCATCCCATCTCATAATCCCTTGTCATTGGTATCTAGCTATAGGCTTTTCCCCATGCAATCCAATGTCATCTATCTTATCACCATCACTTCTGCTTCTTTTACACATCTTTTCAATCTCCTATCCTTTTTCATCATTCATCTATCCATCCTATCATCCTCCTAATTCATCTCTCGATACCATCCCATCCCTGAGCTTCGTCACCATCCTCTGATCCAATCCAACAGGTCTATCTTGTCTTATCGTGTCAGTCCAATCATTTCATCCCCTTCATCTAGGGTTATCTCTTCATCTTTTATCCATCACTTGTCTTTGGCCTTCTGTTGAACTACGTTGCCCCTACGCTTTCACGTAGGCAAGGTCGATCATTTGATCCACCCCCGGGGTTCCATCCATCATCGATCTATATTTTTCCACTTTTCTCCTGGTCTCCATCCTATCTTGGTCATCCATCAAAATCTCCATCATGGTCTGTCGTTAGCCTTTTGTTGCTAGGATGTGTTAGTCTCATGTCTTGTGTCATGTCTCTTGTGTCGTGTCGTCAAGCTACACCCTTATCTAGCTAGATCTTAACAAATGAGATTCACTTGTATCATCAAATCCAATCAGTTCTGAATATCCTGTGTCATATCAATCTTTTAATTGAAGTCACTAAGGACCAATTCCATCCTTTTATATTTGTCAGAGATGTGTTTGTAAGGGATTTGATAGTAATAATTTTGAGTATAAGCCCTATGCTCAACCTCAACAATCTTCATCCATAAGTCTTCTCTATCCCAAACAACTGAAGGTGTTGGAAAATTCCTTATCACATCTTCCCTGAAGTAGAAGGCATGAGGTCCATACCCTGAGATTGACCTCTTTTTCTTTTCTCTGCTAATATGTCCTTCTAGGTCAAACTTTCTTGTAGAAGCTACTTTCATTCTCAAGTTTCTAACCATTATACCAAATACCTCATATACTTCCTTTGCCGATACAACAAAATAATCAAAGGGGAAATTTGATGCAATGATAGAGGCCTTTCAGAACAACCTAAAGTTCTTTGCATCAAAGTGGTCCATTTGCCACATTCTTTCAATAAAGGCCAACCTATCAGAGACAAACTTGGGTAACAAATGCGGCACAACAGGAGTCCCATAGCATTTGATGACTGTGCAATCATTATATAAATACCAGTCTCCCTAATTGCATTCATAGTCTGGGTCATCACTAAATTCCTTTCGCCTTAACAATGCCTGAATTGTTTTGGAAATCCTTTCAGTAGGTGCAACACCCTTTTGCACTAGAGTAATGTGTTTTATGATGTTACAGAATGCAACACAATTTGAGTTTGAGCAATGTAAATGCCAAAGGTGTGTCCACATTTAAACTAGCAACTTATTATTCCTTTCATCCACCTTCCTTAGTTTCATGGCCTTTCCAAAGACATCATATCGCTCATATAATATCATATGCATCAATAATGAATAGTGTATGAATGTCAATGTGGTTCTCCTCTCCTTTAACCTTACCAGATCATAGTGTAATTATTCTACAACTCTGTGGGAATAGTCAAACTAGGTATGCTTGTTTCTATGTTGAATATCCAGAATTATAAACAAAAGGGGTGAGGTTATCCTTCCATCACACCTTACTCCAAGCACCTGACACAACATATAATATGTGTATCTGAAATAATCATCAAACTCTTCACAATCCCATGGTTCAACCTCTTTGAGTGCAAACACAATGCCCTTTTCTCGCCTATGCCTAGGTATTTCACCTTTTCAGAGTGCTACCTTGTGTTTGGCATATTCCTGTTGTAATTTTTCAAAATTAATCTTTTCGTTGGCATCAAATTTCATTCTGAAAACCTCCACAACTTTACTTGCCTTTATTTCCTAAATGCTCCTACACTCAGTTTTTGTAATTACCCTGTTTACATCATCATATCTATCTACAAAATGGAGCATCAAGTTCACCTCAACAAAAAGATTGGGGACAACCAGTTTTCCTAGATCATAACAATAGACATTTTTACTAGGATGGCGAGCATCTCTTCTTGTAAAAGCATATAGGAACAAGTCCCATCTAGTATCTTTCACAACAATGTCACCAATTCCCTCTACAAGGTCCTTGAAATTGGTGGTTAGGATTCCTTCCCATGTAGCCTTCCTACCACTTGCATTGATGTCTAGCGGTTGGAATTTATCCATTAAGTGGGTATAATCCTTAGGTTGGCCCCTTTTCTTTTCAATGACTTCAGATGTTTGAGGGGGTCATGGGAGACCTAATTTTTCTTCTTGGGTACAAATTTTAACAATGAGGACTCACCAGGTTGGCTCATTTTAGCTTCTTCAAGGTTTTTACTTAGTTTGGAAATAAACTAGGTTTGGGATTATTACCCTATTCTTAATAGCTTACACTTAAATTCAAGCATGATTTTACCCAATTAGGAAACTATACTTATTCAAGAGAAACTAGAAACCCTAAACAATTGTTGAAATCAACTCAAGCACCCTTTGGTTTGACACACTAGTTCCTATAAAGCATTAAAAGAAACCAATGGAATATTTATGGCAACTTACAAGGGAATAAACTTTTTGCAACTCCTTCAGTTTGAGCTTTGGTTACTTCGGGCTCTCCTTCAGTTCCTCAGACATTTGATTGAGATGAAAATACAAACTGTAAACCTCTTTCAATGAATTTAACCAAGTACACATACCATTAATGGTGCAAGAAAGCTTGCACGAGTGAAAAATTATGGCTCAAGTTGGTCATTCCTATTTGAATTCAAACCATCAATGCATTCAGGTGAAAAACTCATCTAATGGCTCACGTTGTTTCCTACTCTCCACGGGCCCCATCGGCGATTTGATGTGTACTCGATGCGCTAGGAAATTTCCACGCATATTCCCCCACATTTCATGAGTATCGCCCATTTCATTTCTCCTTTCTACACTAGGATCTCATCAAGCGATGGCTAGAAGGCCAACGATGAGACATCGGCCCTTTATCGTGAATGTGAAGAAGATCTCGACCAAAAAATTGAGTTCCATCAATCATTGTGTGTCCAAGGTTCATTAATTAATCCAAACTCGTGACAGAACAAAGTTGCTTGATGGGAAGATGCTCCGCCAATTGGCTATCGTGGGTTCTCTCCAAAAAAGCACAATGTAACCAGTGATAGTACAAGGACCAGCGATGGGTCAAGACCTTAACTGCATCACTCATCATAGGTTGCTTCCTCAAAATAACAACAAAACAAGTGATGGGTGATGGACTTAGGCCAAAGGATAGACATTATATCACTCATCGCGGGTTAGAAGAAAATTTTCACGTAGCAACACGCAATAGGAGGGTGAACAGTGAGCGACAAGCTTAAACAATGTTGGAGACACGTGCATAAAATTTTTTCATAAAAGGGATCATGCCAGGCTCAATGGTAACCAAGGCATTGGGATTGGTTGAATAACAATAATAAAGACCACAAGAAGGCACTTAAGTGACAAGTAAACTGGTTTGGCCGATCAACATGAGAACATAAACTGAATCAAAGTTGAGGGTGGTAGGATAAATAAAATTCTTAAACTCTAGACCCTAATGTCAAAAGATGTAAGCAACCAGTAACATGACCATGAATTCAATGGAACCATGAAAATTTATGGGTTCCACTAGTGGCTCTGACTGGGGATGTATGCCCCTCGTGGACATAGAAAGATCTCAGATCTCTGGTTGAGCAATCCAAGCACACAAGGATCAAAAGAGAAACCATGAGCTTGTTTGGACTAGACAAGCAGACGCAACAAAAAAGAAACACTATAAACCTATTTATAAAAATTTATAGGACTATACATTGTACATGGAAAAGAGCCTATTTCAAGAGAAATAGGGTTTCAAGAACTGTCCATGTACTTGTAGTTCGAGAACCTCACCTATTAGGAACTACAGGAAATGTGAGTCTTCGCTATGTAAGTCAACAATTAAGTAAGGACCTAGCCACATGGGATCAAACTTCCCATGTTTACCTTTTTCCTCCATCCTTGCATTCCACATTGTAACCATACTTCCCACCTCAAACTTTCTTTCAATAGCTCTTTTGTTGTATAGGTGCTTCACTTGCAATTCCAGCTTCTCATTTCTTTTATGGGTTTCTCTCCTTGTTTCATCAAGCTCAATCAACTCATTCATTCTTCGTTGCATCTCATCGCAAATATCACTATCATATTCTTGTAAAAACTTGTACATCTTAATGAAATTATTATGTGGTATTCTGGCTTCAACCTCATACACAAAATTGAAAGGGGACTGTCCAATGACTTTCTTCGTAGTTGTCCTAGGATCAACCCATAGAGCAAGCTGCAGCTTCAAATCCCAAGCCTTCTTGCTCTTCTCAATCACCCTCATAATAATCTTCATAAGGCTCTTATTACTGGACTCAGCTTTCCCATTCCCCTGGGGATGGTATGGGGATGGATATGATATGTTTATGTCATGTTGGTTACAAAAATCAAGGAATTCCTTAGACTTGAAACACATAGCATTGTCAGACACAATTCTTTCAGGGACCCCAAATCTGCTCAAAACATTTTTCATCAAAAAATAAATGATGACTTTACTAGTTGCCTTCCTAGTAGGAATGGCTTCAACCCACTTTGTGAAATAATCAATCGCTACCAGAATCAAGGTATGTCCTCCACTAGATTTCGCAAACATATCTCCAATAAAATCAATGCCCCATTGTTGGAAAGGGGTTTGTGCTGACACTGGCCTGAGTGGTAAATTTCCTAAGAATTTTAATTTACCCGTGAACCTCTGACAAGCATCACATTTCTTTAGAAACCTATAGGAATCCTTGAATATGGTAGGCCACCAAAATCCTGCCCTCAATATCTTATGAGCAGTAGTTTTGGCCATTTAATGGCCCCCACAAGCTCCTTTATGCATCTCAATCAACAATTTTTTTGCTTGGTCGCCATCAACACATCTGAGAAGCACACCCTCTAGGTTTCTCCACTAGAGTTCACCATCAACGATACCATACCTAATTGCCTACAATTTTAAAGTTCTCTTCTCATTGTTAGGCATGCCATCCAAGCATTGCATGGTTTGCAAGTACTCAACTATCCTTCTGTACCAGCCACATGTTTGCATATCACATATGGGAGAAACATTTTCTTGTTCAACTTCATTAATTTAGTTTACTTCCAGATTAGTTTCAACCATGAGCTTGGCTAAACCTTGGCCTCGTACCAGATTCGTAATTTGGACATCTATGTTGAACTCTTGGATTTTGTTAATCCATCTACATCTTTGACCTGTAGTTTCTTGTTGGGTGAAGATGTCTTTTACTGTAGTTGTTGGGACACAGGCCACAACTATAGCCCCAGTCAAATATGTTCTAAATTTTTTAATAGCCTTAACTAAGCAATAAGCTTGCTTCTCAGTGGCGTCATACTTGAGTTCGACTGCTTGCAAAGATTTACTGAAAAAGGGAATTGGTTGTTCAAAGCCTTCATCATTTTTCTGTAACAACACTCCTACTATATTATGGAAAGAAGCAAATGTAAACAATTGGAACGGCTTAGAATAGTCTAGAGTCTTCAAGATAGGTGCAACTTTTATAGCATCCTTGATGGCTTGAAAAGATTTGAGAGGCTCTTCTGACCACACCACCTTCTCTCCTTTCTTGAGCATCTTTGAGATAGGCCTAAGAATCTCTACAAAATTATTCACAAATATCCTTAGAAAGTTTATCTTCCCAAAGAAAGATTGAATACCTTTAACTTTCTTAGGTGGTGTGATTTTATCTATTGCCATCACTTGTTCATGGTCAATCCTGATACCATCTTTCGAGACAATGTGCCTGAGCAACTTACCTTCCTTGACTCCAAAAGCACACTTCTTGGGGTTCAATGAAATACCATATTCCGGGGCTCTAATGAAAATTTTCTCAATGTGTGAACAATGATCCTCCTCTTTCGTAGTGTGAGCAGTAAGGTCATCTTGGTAGATAGCAAGAAAAAAATCTATGAAATTGGCAAAAGCCACATCCATGGCTCTCTGAAAAGTGGCACCAACATTGATCAGGACAAAAGGCATCCTCACATAAACGTAAGTCCCCCATGGTGTGGTAAATGTTGTTTTGTATTGTTCTGATTCCCTCACCATAACCTAGTTATAACCTAAAAATCCATCCATCATGGAAAGTAGTTCACAACCTGTTACCTTTTGTAGCATTGCTTCCATGTTAGGTAAGGGGTAATTATCTTTCAGGGATGCAACATTAAGGTTCCTAAAATCCACACACAGTCTTAAGTCACCATTCTTTTTTCTAACTGGAACCAAGTTGGACACCCATGAAGAATGCCTTATAGGTTTAATAATTTCTCTATTTTTGCCTAAAAGGCTTTATGTCAGGCTTCAACAAGATTTCATGTTGGAACAAATCTTCTTTGTAGGCCTTTAGATCATCATAGGACCATGCAAATACATTTCTGTATTTCCTTAATAAGGCAATTAACATAGTCCTCACATGGGGCTTCATTTTTTTACCTATATATACCTTTTTGGGTGCATTTTCTGTTCCAAGATTTATCTCCTCTAAGTCATCTTTATGTTTAGATGCTTTCTTGGAATTTGATCTATCTGGGCCATCAAAGACCCTTTCTAATGCAACTAGTCCCTTGGGAATCTTATTTGTTTTCAACTGAATTATCTCGTTCCCAAACAAAGTCTCCTTTCCATCAACTTCCACCACATATGAGCTAAAATCAATCTCTTGAATCTCATATTTTTCAACACAATGCAAGAATATCAAAATGTCTTCATCATCATCGAACACTTGCCAATTGCAAATGTTTCCAATCAGTACAGGTCGTGTTTGTACCTCTATTCTTGAGACACCATCAAACATTACATCATCTATCTTGACTACAATGTTAGCTAGCAAATTTGTTCTGACATTTTGTCCTCTCTCTATCCAATCTATACCAAAGGCATCAAAGGCCTCAATAGTGTCCCAAACCTCATTCCTATATTGTCTCAACCTCTTGTCCTTAGTGACAAATCTAGATCTGGTCTAGGAAACTACCAGCTCAGAATCACCTAGAACCCTTAGCAACTTCATCCCATGTTTAGAAGCTATTTTCAAACCAAGTAAAAGGGCCTCATACTCAGCAACATTATTCGTACAGGAAAATTATAACAAGAAATAGTACTTGAATGTTTTACCTTGTGGAGAAATAAGAATGACTCCTGCACCCGAGCCCTCCTTCAAGCATGCTCCATCAAAATACGTGGTCCAAAGGTTGTCCTCATGTGTTGTTTCTTGGATTGTGTTGTCCTCAATCCTGAAAGTGTCCAAACCAGTATCTACAAAAATGATCCTTACTAGTTCATCTAGTTCCTCAATGTGTTCAATCATATGAGGAGCTCTATGTTCCCTAGTAACCTTGACATCTTTTTGGTTAATAGAAATTGTGGCAAATGACAAACCACATTGAATACTCCCTCCCATGGAAGCACTCCAATGTCTAGACAACAACATTCCATAGGTTGGTGGGATGTCCACCATCGTGACACTCATATATAACTCCATTTTATGAAAGGCTACCAATTTATATGGAACTTTATTAATCACCCCAATAACAAGAACCTCCCTTGAATCCATGGTGTATCATTTCCCATATGTACTATCAACTTTCAAGCCCATTGCTTCCATAATCTTCACTGGCATTACATTATTCAAAGCCCCTGAGTCCATCATGCAATTCCTGAGCAATTTACCATCAATGATCAAGCTTAAGAAAAATAGATTCACATGACTCGGATTAGCAATAATAGTATTTCCGAGATGCACCTCGGGATTTTCATTGATTACTACTTCGGCCTGAATATTCTTCTCTTGGTTGGTGCTTGCTTCAGGTTGATGGACTATCATTTTATCATTCCCACTAGCAACAACACTATTAATAAGGGCAACAGTTTTGTTCTTATGCTCATCTATCTGCATCATCTCTAAGAATGGGACTGTGACTTTAACTTGTGACAAGACCTAAAACATATCTACTGGAGAATAATTCGGTAGTATAGGGAGCACAAGTTCTATAGGCGTTACCTTCTCATCTATTCCTTGGACTTTCTCAGCACTTTGTTTTACATCTTTTCTTTTCTCAACTTGAAGGACAACATCACCATCAATTTTTTCTCTAGTCCCTTTCTTCGCCCAAATTTGCATTTCTTTTCCTTCCTTGGGCTTTGCTTCTTCTTTCTTGCTTTTAGCCTTTGTTGCTTCATTTCCCACATTATTTTCTTTAATAAACAAACTACCTGGACTACCCTGATTACCACTGATAGTTCTATTCCTTAAATAATAATCGCTCCTTGCCTTGGCAGCCAATGCAATTGTATACCTCTCAATTTCCTCATTTGAGGGTCTCCTCAAAGAGATATTATCTGATTCAAGAGTATAAATTTCATAGTTGTCCTCTCCTTCCTCATCTAAGAAAACCTATTGATGGTAAGAGTTCATCTACTGCCTTTGTACATTCACATCACTCCTATTGGGTTCATCATCTAAAGAATACTCTTCACAACCAAGATTTTATTTGGTCATGAATACATTTGTCATTTCATCATTCTCTTGAAAAGAATCATACCCTACATGATTATGTTGAGATTCTTCCACTGATATTTCCATAACACATTGTTGTGAGGAATGAGGCATCTGACAGACTCCACACCAAGGAAAATATTTGGAAACATTAGTAGAATGCTTTTGTAAAGGGTCTAATGTACCTTGAACATTCTTTTGATTATTATTTACTGGCTTCCCATTATGCCAATTTGTATGATATGGGTAGTCTTGCATTATGGGGGGCCTTTCGTTCCTTTAAAACTAAGGCTTATCATTTTTGGTTGCTTTTTGTACCAACCTAATAATTTGATCTAGTTTTTCATCAAGGACTACAACTTTTCCCACCTTATCATTTTGAGTTCCCATGTTTCTTGAAACCTTGGGATCTTGCCTTCTTCCCAGCTTACCAGAGGCTCTCCTTTTATTCTCAATGTTAACCACCATCTTGTAGGCCTCTCTCAAGTTCTGTGGGTTCTTATCCCTGAGTAAATTCAGTGACCGAATCATTATGTCCTTTAGTGATATTATTGAAGTCATTCAATTTGAACTTGGGATCAGTTTGATCCCCATATTGCTCCCTAAAAACCCTATAGAAAGACTCCTTTGAGTCAATACTTGCATCAGGTAACCCTCTGTACCAATCCCTTGCATCCTCAGTCAAGGATTGCATAAAATATTTCATTGCAACATCATCATCCCACAATTTAAAATCTTCTACAAAACTTTGGAAGGCTTTTAAGTAATCTTCCCCACTGCATGTGTTATTACCTGTGAATTTAAGGAGATGCTTCCTCACATTATCTGGGATAGGGTTTGGA
>VDFB02182287.1:0-12214 GCA_007258455.2 Sequoia sempervirens
TGCAGTAATGTCCCTTTCCCTTTAATGAATGTTTTATTTAATAATATATATATAAAATATCATAGAGAGATATCCTTCTCCAAAGGCGCTATTCAGATACATAGTAAAATTTGATTAAAAATTAAGGCACCTAGAAGGATATCATAATAAATAATTTTGAATTAATATATTTATAATTAATAACTTAATATCATAATAAGTTAACCTTCTTATTAATAGTATAATAATCAAAATCATAATCATAATAGTTTAACCTTACTATTAATAATTAAAATAATAATAATCAAAATCATAAGTTAACCTTAATGTTAATAATTATAATAATAATAAGTTTGATTAATGTCTAATCCAAGGGTTAACTTATTATTAGGTTCTACGCTTAATTCTGATAAATTAATAATGATTAACTATAAATAATTATCTGAGTTAAGTTATCAAATTATGTTTTAACTATAACCTTAACTACAATCCTAACTATAATTATTATCATAATAATAGACATCTATTATTTTAAGTTAAATATAACTCTAAAACTTATTATAATGATAAGGCTAGGATTACATTTTTTCAAGGTTAGGGTTCAATTAGTTTTACAAATCAATTATGGTTATGATTAGGGTTGATTTAGGGTTAGGGTTAGATTTGTGTGAGGGTTCTAGGATCAATTAAGGTTAGGGTTCATATAGGGTTGCAATTACTATTACAATTCAATAAGGGTTAGGTTTAGTGTTGGGGTTAGCCTTCAATAATGCTTACATTTTGGTTAAGTTTAGGGTTCATTTAGGGTTAGGAATACTTGTTCACTTGGGGGATTAGAGGTTAGAGTTTTAATTAAAGGTTGAGTGATGTGTTGAGTTTGATTGGGTTACATATAATGGAAATTGATTAAAGATAGGGTTATTTATGGAATTTATTTTTTAATGTTATATAAGTTATATATAATGGGAACAGTGGGATTATGATTCTATTAGCATTAGAGTGGGGTTGGAGTTAGGGTAAAGATTAAGATTTAATTCTGAGTTAGGGGTTCAATTAAGATTAGCTATAGGATTAAATTAATATTACTAATGGGTTAGGGTTCAAATAAGGTTAGGGTTAAATTAGGGCTAGGGCACAACTACAATTACGGTTAGGGTTAAATTTTATCATAAGTTTTTAAATTAATATATTAAAACTACCATACTATATTTAACAAATTAGTGTTAGGGTTAGGTTTAGGGTTGAAATAGAATTATGATTCAAGGTTATCATTAAGGTTTGATTACACTTATGATTGAAATTAGTGTTTAATGAGGGGTAGGGTTAGGTTTATAATTCATTTAGGGTTTATAATTAGGGTTAGGGTTGGGGTTAGGAGTTAGGGTTAAGGTTAGGGATAGGTTAGAGTTAAAATTAGGAATGGGGTTGGGGTTATCATCACAAATAGATTTATCATCATGAATAGGAGTTAAATTATCATCATGAATATTAGGGGTTTTGGTTAGGGTTAGTGTTAGGGTTATAGTTAGGGTTAGGGTTAGGGTTAGAGTTTAAAATTGGGATTAGGGTTGGGGTTGTTAAAATAGGTTTATCATCATGGCGAATAGGATCGGGGTTAGGGTTAGGGTTAGGGTTATAGTTATGGATTCACAGTTAGGGTTATCATCATAATGAAGTTCTTCATCTGAATAAGATTAGGGTTGGGGTTATCATCACCAATAGGCTTATAATCATTAATAGGATTAGGGTTAGGGTTATCATCATGAATAGGGATTAGGGTTAGTTTTAGGGTTAGCATTAGGGTTAGGGTTAGGGTTATGGTTATGGTTAGAGTTAGGGTTATCATCATGAATAGGATTGGGGTTAGGGTTAGTGTTGGGGTTAGGATTAGGGTTAGAATTAGGGTTAGGTTTATTGTCACAAAAAGGATTAGGGTTAGGGTTAGGATTAAGGCTAGGGTTAGGGTTATAATCTTGAATAGATTTACCATCACAAATAAGGATTAGGGTTAAGGTTAGGATTATGGTTAGTGTTAGGGTTAGGGTTATGATTATGGTTAGGGATATGTTTATAAATGATAAATATAGTAATTTGGTTAGGTTTAGAGTTAAAATTGGGATTAGGGTTGGGGTTATCATCGTGAATAGGTTTATCATGATGAATAGGGTTAGAGTTATGGTTAGGGTTAGGGTTATGGTTACGGTTAGGGTTATCATCATGATTAGGTTCTTCATCACGAATAGGATTATCATCACGAATATGATTAGGTTTAGGGTTAGTGTTAGGATTAGGGTTAGGGTTATCATCACTAATAGGCTTATCATAATGAATAGGGATTAGGGTTAGGGTTAAGGTTAGGATTATGGTTAGTGTTAGGATTAGGGTTATGATTATGGTTAGAAAATATGTTTATAAATGATAAATATAGTAATTTTGTTAGAAAATAATTAAAATTGGGATTAGGGTTGGGGTTATCATCACAAATAGGTTTATCATGACAAATAGGGTTAGGGTTAGGGTTAGTGTAAGGGTTATGGTTAGGGTTATGGTTATAGTTAGGGTTATCATCATGATTAGGTTCTTCATCATGAATAGGATTATCATCACAAATAAGATTAGGGTTAGGGTTATCATCACGAATAGGGATTAGGGTTAGGGTTAGTTGTAGGGTTAGGGTTAGGGTTATGGTTATGGTTATGGTTAGAGTTAGGGTTATCATCATGAATAGGATTAGGGTTAGGGTTAGTGTTAGTGTTAGGATTAGGGTTAGGGTTAAGGTTAGGATTATGGTTAGGGTTAGGGTTAGGGTTAGGTTTAGGGTTATGATTATGGTTAGGGATATATTTATAAATGATAAATATAGTAATTTGGTTAGTGTTAGAGTTAAAATTGGGATTAGGATTGGGGTTATCATCACAAATAGGTTTATCATCATGAATAAGGTCAAGGTTAGGGTTAGTGTTAGGATTAGGATTAGGTTTAGGGTTATCATTACAAATAGGGATTAGGGTTAGGGTTAATGTTAGGGTGAGGGTTATGGTTAGGGTTAGTGTTAGGGTTAGGATTAGGACCTAACCATAACCATAGCCCTAATCACAAACTTAACCCTAACCCAAGCCTGCTTCCAACTCCCAATCCTTCTAGAATTCCCAAACCTAATTAAACCCTAACCCCTAATCCTATTCCTAAATTCTAACCTTAACCTCCCAATCCTAACCCAAATCCCCTAACCTCTCTAACCCCAACAAAAATCAAATAAGTCCTAATCCCAACCTTCCTAATCCTAATCCTAACCCTAACCCTAACCCTAAACACTCATCCCAATCCCAACCCTCTAACACTCATCCTAATCCTGTGTCCCACTATACCCTAACTCTAACCCCAATCCCAATCCTAACCCAAACTCCCAGGAACCCCAATTCTAACCCTAAATAAAACTAAAACCCAACTCCTGAACTTCTAAACCAATCATAATTCAGCCCTAACCCAACTCTAATCCTAACCCCAACCCTAATCCCAACCCTAACCCTAATCATAATCTTAATCACAAATCCCAACCAATTAAACCCTAACCCTAATCCAATCCCAACCCAACCCTAAATCAACCCTAATCCTAATCCCAATCGCAGAATCCTAACCACTCAGTCCCAACCCTAAACCTAGTCCTAACTCCCAAAATCCTAACCCCAACTCCTAATCCTAACCCCAACCCCAACTCCCCCTCTCATTCAACCCTAATCAATAAGTCCCTAACCCCAATACTAGTGCTAACCCTAAACCTAATCCTGCAACCCTAATCATATTAAATCATCATATTGAATATACACAATTATTACAATAATAATTTTATAATAAAATATATAATAAAAAATAAAAAATTATTTAAGATATTGATGTTGCAACGCTACTAGCATATATATATATTATTTTTAATAATACATTTATAAAAATGTATATATCCCTTCCTGAGGCACCTAATTAATCAAATTTTAATGAGAGGTGGTTTGACATTCTGGAAGACATTATCTCTCGGTAATTTTATATATAGTTATTAAAATAATATATATATGCTAGTATATATTTAATAATATATATAAAATACGCTGAGAGATATCCTTCTCTAAGGAGCCTATTGCACTTTTATGTGAGAAATTGATTTAAAATAAGCCTATTTAATAATGCTAGCCCTGACCTTAACCATAAGCCTATTTCTAACACCAATTCTTTCACTAACCCTAACCTTCAACCCTAACCCTAAATATAGCTTATCCCTATCTTTAACCCTACTTATACCCTAACTCTAACCCTAACCCTCCCTAAGTGAACCTTAACCATAATCCTAATGCTAAACCTAATTCTAATCTAATGCTAATTTAACCCTAATTAAACCCAAACTCTAATCATAATTACACTCTAACCCTAACCCTTATCCTAGTTGAACCCTTAACCCTAATTGAACCCAAACCCTAATCATATTTTATTAAATTGTTAAAAAATTTAAGTTGCTTATAAATAATTTTATGTTTTTATAATTAACTTGATATTGTGTATAAAAGGTTTAAGTTATGCAATGTTATAATATAAAATTTAAATTCAGAGCCAATGTTTATTTGTTAGTTTGATGTGAGAATAATGTTGCATAGTAATGATTAAATTTTTCGACTGTTATACGTACTTGGTTCCTGTTAATTTAATGTTATGAATGCTATATAATATAAAGAAAAATATTTCTAATATATTTTTAATGCATCTTTATATTTTATAGACAAACATCTAAAATAAAAATGTGATTGTAAAAAAAATACAACTTAATGAGTGAACATACATTTAAAGTTAAAAGTGAAATTATAAAACAAATTGTAGATTTATTTTATTTTTCTTCTATAAATATAATTTTTAGTTCCTGGAGGAACTATAGGCACCACCAGAATTTAACTAGTTATTAATAACTCTCACTTTCACCAATGAGAACTTGAATAATTTTTCTATTTTAATTTTTTCAATCTATTATCAATGTATAGATGCTAATTATATAACAAAATATACTCAAAATCAATTCTCTCTTGAATCTAATCGGGTATACAATTTTCACCCGAGCAAGTGATTTTGGTGCTTCCATTACTCCATTAACGAAGCCATATGGAATGGTGGGTAATCCCGCATAGTAACAAATCATACTAGTATTTATATCTATTAATCTTATCACTTGTGCAATCCATAATAAATAAATCATACTTAGTATTCATCTATTAATCTTATATATATTGTAAATTAAATCATATTCTCTCATACACTTCTAGTGTAATATTTTTAAATTAAAATAGTTAAATTATATTGATATTAATATTTTTAATTTTTAAGAAGATTATAGTTTAATCAACAAATTTATATTTAAATTTTAGTCATTTTTAATAACTTAAATTTTAGATGTTATGGCTAATCTTATCATTCAACCTATTCATTAAATTTATACTTATATTTTATATTTTGAAATATTTATTTTATATATAATTTAGATTTTTTTACATTCTTTTAGATTATTGTTATAAATTGACTATTCTTTTCATTGTTTTAATTAAAAAGAGTTGAATTTTTAATAAATAATATTTTTTAAAATAATAGTTTCTACATTCTTAATACATAAAAAATGTGCTAATATAATAATTAGGTTTTTCAATTTTACCAAGTAATTAATTAGAATTTGAGCTATTGTGCTATACTATAATATTTATTTATTTTATTAAGAATTTTAATAATCACTATTTAATAAGTGAAAAAAATGTGTTGCTATAAGTAGGATGTTTTCCAATTTTTAAGTGTGAATAATTCATGTGATCTTTACCTTTCTTTTAATATAAACAAACTCATCATTATAATAATTAGGTTTTCCAATTTTACAAAGTAAGACTTTTTATTTATTTATTTTTTGCATAGCATTTGACTCTCATATAATTTAATTTTAATTGGTTTTGTTTAGAAAAAGCATAGACACCTCAACCCACAAAACAACTAAACAACTAAAAGGAGAAACACAAGCATAAACAAAGAGAGTGAAAGACAGATGGGCAACAACCTAGCACAAACAAAGCACAGAAGAAAAATACAAACCACAACAAAAATTGTTAGCCTTACCATTCAACCTATAATTTATAAATTTCTAGCCCCCAAAAATTGTTGCTATAGATAGTATATATTTTTATTTGTTAAATATTTTTATCTCTTAGTTTTGTTTTCCCTACATACCATTTGACTAGCAATATAAATGTTTAACTTAGTGTAAGCATCATTTTATTGAAATATATTTTATTAAATTTTATGTTGGTTTCATTCTTAGTTTTGATATTTCCAAAAGAATAATTGTTTAAGACATCCACTATAATAATTAAGTTTAAAAATTCTCAACCTTTTATCTTATATTTTAATTATTAATATAAATAATTTTAATTTTAATAATTTTCTTCTTGAATCAATCTTTTATTATGATTTTTAATTTATTCAATTTTTAATACTTACCTTTTTTGATTAATCAAAATAAAAAATATATTATCTCTCCTATATTTTTTTGTATCAATGAATTATGGTTAATGTAAGCATGCAAGATCAAAATAATAAAAATAGGGAAAATAGAAATCTAAGTCTAAACTCTAAAAAACAAATTACCACATTTTAATTAGATTTTTATATTTTAAAATAAATTAAAATTTATGTTATATATTTTAATATTTATGTTTTTATTTGAAATTTAAATAGTCACTTCATGAAAAATAGTGTTATAAGTAGCATATTGTTTTATTTTTTATAATTTTGAATAACATTTTCTCTTAATTTTTGTCTCCTATGTTACCAATATAAATCATTTAACTTAGCTTGTCTATTTTTATATTTTCCATTCTATTAAAATCAAATATATAAAATAATCTAATAACAAATTCAAATAAATATATTTTTAATATATTATATTATTAATTTAACAACATATTATAATATATACATTATATAATACATATGTAACATATATAATATCTAATATATAATTTTAACATCATTATAATATTATAATATATATACAATATATATGTAACATATATACCATTTAAAATATAATTTAATATATTAGAACTAAAGTTATAACAACAAATACAATCCTTAACTTAATCATTTCTTCTTCTTACACAAGAGTCCCACCTCATCAATAATTTCATTTCTAACTTCTTAAAACATAACTATTTAATAACTCTTTGGCAGGAACTTCGCTGCCCTGCAACTCTTGTTTTATTTGTCGTCCGCCTAGTAATGCCTACTTCTCCTTTTAATGAATGTTTTATTTTGCAAGGGTTGATTTAGTGCTGCCGTTGATCTATTTCCCGCAGATATCAACGGTGCTCGCCATCCCGTGATCGGGAATTCAAGGATCGCGAAATCACGGGTGGGCGCCACGTGTCCTATCCGGGGAGCTCAAGGGTTGATTTAGTGTTGTCGTTGATCTATTTCCTGTAGATATCAATGGTGCCCGCCATCCCGTTGTAAGACCTCTCTTTGCATGTGACTAATACAATCTTAAAATGTTATATATTCCCCCTAAATAGATGGTTAGATATATTGCAAGCGATATGAAGATGATTGTCTAACAGTAACCTTATAGTTTTACGTTATGTTATTTTACTTAAGGAAGATGTATGTTTATGCGAATTATTGTATGAGATTCAAACTTATAAGATGAATTTGAAATAAGATAATTGTTGTGTCGTATCACATTGAAAGAGTAATTGGCTATGTAAATGATTCATGAATAAAGTTACAAAGATTCAATTTACAATTAATGTTATTTATTAATATGTCTAACTGTGCTTAATTATGTTGTGCAGGAAATTAAATGAGTCAATGTGGGATAACCATCAAGTGCAAATCAAAAGACTTTTTGTTGAGGATGGATAAATATTGGAATCAAATCAAACATACCTTTGGGAAGTTTTAAGTGTAGCCCTAGTTGACTTAGAAGGGTTTGAGGTTATATTTTTGATTGGGTGATTATGTTTGAGTAGAGTCCAATTGTAGGACATGTGATGTGAGTTTGGTTGGGGTTGGAACCCTTGGTCAGGATCAAAATTCGTATGGATTCTTTTGTGGGTTTTAAAAAAGGATTATTGAGTCAATTTCCTTGGTTTTTGAACAAGAATAGACCCCTAGGACCTATACCTATGGGTTTGGAACCTTTTTGACATGTGAACTTGTCCTTGGAGTGTGAAAAGACCTCTCAAAAGTCCACATTCATGAATGTGACAAATTCAAAAAGTGTTGGGGCTTGGGAAGAGTGACTTGTCACTCTCAACCTCCCACTCCCCAAAAGTTCTTGGAATTGGCACAAGACTCACACATGTGTGAGCACTTGTGGGAAAGAGTGTAGGTTTGGAGGATTCCTTTATACCTCAAGAAGATGGAAGATTTTGGGCATTTCCCACTTCTCCTCTTGGAGAACTTGAGTGAAGATGGTAGAAAGAATGAGAAAAAGGGAGGAGTCCATCTCTTTGGCAAGAGAATGATGAAAATGGCTTGGTTTGGAGATGAAGAAAAATGAAGGAGTTTAGTTCCCTCACTTGGAGAAAATAGATAAGTTATCTCTTACTCCCATTTCCTTTTTTATGTATTTTTTTCTCTTCCGTAAGAAAGTGGTATCCTATAAGGATCATGGTTGAAAACAAAGAGTAGAGAAACTAGAAGCATGAGATTTGGTGCTATGATATATTTTATCACTTGTAAATTTTTTTTAAAAGGCTCCATTCATCATATTGGAGTTAAAATAAAACCTTGCTCGGGGGTATGGCTAGAGCCCACGAGGCTCCATGACACCATTACGGTAGGGTGGAGAGCAAGCCCGATTTGGTTGTGTGTCGTTCTTTGTATTTCTTAGAATTAGTTGTAACATGGAACATTAGTGTTTGTTGCAAAATAAAAGAAAATGGAGAAAGAGCAATCCTTATTCATTTTTGTGTTATTTATTTACATGTAAATCATTATTTCCTCAAATGCTATTTGTATCATTGTAGTTTAAAGAATGGATTGCATATATTGTTCAATGGGAAAAAGAAAGAAAGAAAGAAAGAAAGAAAGAGCGAGCTGAATATAGATTTGAGCATTATTATCTTTTAATTACATATTTATGTTTTATGTACTTTGTATTGTAATATTCAAATTAAGTGTGAAAAGAGAAGGAGATAGAATCACTTTCTATTATACAAGAAGAGAACTATGACATTTTTTTTTTGGGTTAACAAAAATAAAATAAAAAAATATTGTTCTATTATGAAAAAAATACCTCATATCCTTTGTAGAGGAGAATTATATCATGATGAGGATATAAATATACCATGTATTTTAAAAATGATTATAACAGTATTAGATTTTATCTCAATTGCAAGAATTAACTTTAGAATTTTTATCTCGCCTTTAAGGTCTTCTTTTATGAACAAAATAGTTAAAACCATAATCTGGCTATAAGAGCAAGGTAAGTTAGCCAAGATAGATATAACAATAATATATATGCATATCATACCCTACTGTAATCCTTGCTGTTAGTGTCTGACTTTCCTGCACAATGAATAAAACTTTTTCATGCATTCATGTACAAGGCCTGCTCTAGGACAATAAAGGAACCAAAACGTAAGACTATCTCTACGATAAGCAGATAAATATTCACAAACATCTTGAATAGGGATATAGTATTATTTTTGGTATTTTGTGGTACAGTTAATTTCAAATCATATAACCGAGGATATGGAAATTACAACATGCCTAAACCTAATATAACTGTGCATTTATCAATGTTTATATATCTGCATGTAATAGTGCATCAACTTCTATCTCTTTTCCCTTGACAGTAATGATTTGAGCATTTGCCTCAACAATGGCACGCGTTTGAGATGGAACGCCTGCCCCAAGAGTGTGCTCAGACTAAATGAGAGGTGGGAGTATTTCAAACATCATTGTGAAGGAGCACGTTCTTTTTTTTTTCTAAAACTCCTTTCAGCCTATCATAGCCACATATTAACCCTTATTTAGTGATAGCTAAGTCAATGGTCTCCAGCCTGTAACATACAGATGGGAGGAGCTGACTGTAGATATTATGCTCTGATAAATATGTAGGAGAAGATAGTTAAATAAACAAATAAAGAATATATACACTACCTGCGCAGGTCGCATGAACCTATTATGTGGCCAGTGTAGTAGCTGCAGCCCCATCATTCTATTCCCTTGGTTGCAGTCGACTCCACCTAGTAGAAGAGCCATGGTAACACCTTCATTTCCCTCGAATATTCAACCTCATTGTGATAGGAATGAAGGAAACTGTTTGGAGGCTGCACAGGTAGGATGGAATAGCAAGCATTGTCATATAACTATTTCACCAGCTGCATAATATCTATGGTGTATGGATGGTTTAAGTGTGTTTCGCAATCAGTAGGCGTGATTCTTGCCGATGGTGAATAGTAGGGTCCATGATACTCAAATTACCTTTCTTCCAGTTGCAGGCGATAAGCTCAACTTCTTCCTTGATAGGTTAGACTAGCATGAGAAGATATAAATCGTACCAATCCCACTCCTTCACGCTGGATCGAAGTCTCTTCTCGTGACCTATCACATCTGTTATCATCTGAGGAGTTATAGATTTATAAAAATAAAAAAATAATAATCTTGCAGTGTTGACAGCATTACCATTGAAGACGTGCCATTTTTCATTGGAGGTTTTCTTTCATCTTCGTTCCTTTTTCCCTTGCTCATGTCTTTTCATTTTCTCGTCCATAGTCTGAGTGGCACCACTCGAGCATTGGGATAGCTATACGCAGAGTGACAATGTATATTATGCTTTTAGAGGAACCATATTCTATCTGATTCAGGTAAAAAGAAATTTGTATATGTATATTTTTGGAAATAAAGAATAGGATGCGTGTAGAATAATCCATAAGGGGGGGTTCGTTCCTCTTCCCTATCTCCCATGTGTGTCAGAAGTTTAATTTTCGCTTATCGTTGACCTCCACCTAAGCTTCCTTCTCCCTCACCCTCTCACAGGAAAAGGACATCGCATTAATGGCAATGAACGTAGAAATAAAAATAAATAAAATAAGATAACTTGGGGAGCACTCGTAAAGAAAAATCTGGTACCCATATCCGCACTTTAGCCACCACCACCTTGCACAGCGGATTTACACTCCTTCCTTTCCGCTAAGCCACCACCTCCATTCTTAGCGCTCCATCTCACTTTTTCACCATCTCAAAAATAAAATAAAAATTATATATATCATCCTTCGTCACTAAATCAGAGAAGGAATGTGTAGAAGTGCAAAACAAAGTTAGACTTTTCATCAACTTCAAAGATTTCCATTGGATGTATTTTAAAACATGTGATATAGAGTACACCGCCATAATAAGACTTGAAACATACTTAAAACAGTATGGAAATAAACCTGAATACTATGGGGTAAACTTAAGGGGGTTCCCATTTAAGGCTCCACATTTCCCCAAGCCTTTAAGCCTTTCTTAGATTTGTGACACTTAATTCATTGACCTTTTAATCAATTTTTTTTTTATAAAAAAAAATAAACCTATAACCAAAAAGGGGGTGAATCGTACCCCTTGGTAGAGAGGGGAGATATATTAATTTAAAAGGAGAAAGGACCAAGAAAATAAATAAAGGGTAAAGAAATAAGTATTAGTCATTAATAGTATTACTTTTAAAAATATATATATATGGAAGCTTCTTTTATTCATTTGTAATTTCTTCTTAAGGGAATAAATTGAATATATAAGGATAAATATATTAATTATTATATATATAGTATCCATTACTCATCAAATTAATTATATATGGAAATAAATAAAAATTAAATTTTAAACAATTAAATAAATAAATTCAATATATGTAAGCGATATAAATAAATGAGAATGAAGATAAATAAAATTGAAAATATATATATATTAATATGGTTTTAAAATGAAAATATTTTGGGTTAATTTATTTGTGCTTGTTTATTTTATCATTGAGTTAAGTGAATACTTTCCCTTCCATCTAGTTAACTAGATGATTTAGTAAGTAAAATTTTTCATTTTTATTAATGAGAAAAAGGGATGATCATCGAATCGATGTTTGCATAGGGAGTTGTGTGTTTTTCTTTTGATATTTCATTAATTCTACTTAAGGAGGAGTTTACAATCCATTGCATTCAAATTTTAGAATCTTAATGCA
>VDFB02182288.1:0-22017 GCA_007258455.2 Sequoia sempervirens
ATAATTGTAGAAATTACATAAGGTACTAGTCAATGAGTGAGGGAGGGAGAGATAGATTTGAAAAGTAGTTATCACTAGATCATATAGTAAGCTATTGGATTGATAGATATAACAAATATGAAATATATTTTTCAATTTTTTGATTCAATTGATTTTATTTTATGTCAAAAAAATATATGAAGATCCCTACCACTCCATCCAAACTCATGGGATAAACTTCTAACTTTATGTAAATTTGAAATATTGGAGATATAATTAGATATTTTAGTGTTGATAAATTACCATAAATATGTTACAACCAATAGGGTAGAAAAGTCACTCGTGGATTGAAATTATACTTAGATTATTTCCTGTGTGACTAAGATTAATGCTACCATGATGAATAGTCACTTGTGGAGTGAAATTATACTTATATTATTCATGATAATCCATTTGGCATGTATAAAATTATGTCACTAAAGTTTTTTAACAATTTTAAAATTTCTTTTGATAGTGCCTCTCCACCTATACTACAATTTACTCTAGGAATCAATATAAAACATAGACTCTCATGTCATATAAATTCTTACCATCTACTAAATAAATCCTAGAATTACCACATCCTTGTTTATCTTTTTCCTTTAATGCAATTAGAGTATGATTCTTTTTGTCCTTCATCATAGTGTAAGTATTCTATTTATACAAATGTCTGAATTTATTCTCATACTACCATGGCCAAGATTCACAAAAATAAATGACATATATCCTTTAACATGATGCGATACTTCCTTATGATATGTATCTATCTTAAATTTTAACAAGCATTGGTCACTTACTAGTACCTTATGTTATTTATACAATTGTGAGTTTTTAGATTGATTTGGATATTCTAAAGATACTTATATTTAGTCTTGTATATATTTATAAAGATACTTCCCCTTTGTACTTGTTCTTTATTGATACCATCACTGTTTAAAAAACCTCTTTTCATGATAAATGAATCACTTCTCTCTAATTTATTTGTTGGGATTTGTCATTTTCTGGACTCTTCATAAGCATTTTAACTCTTATGGGACCTTTATGTCTTCTACCAGTACTCCATTTTCTTTGGAAACATTCAAATACTCTATTTCCTTCTATTCCACATTTAAAATAAGATCATATGAAGGATGTTTCACTACATCGACTGTATCATCCTCCATCCATCTAATATTCATCTATTATTTTATTTCATTATGAAATACTACTTCCTCTTTCTTCAATATCTTCATGATAAAGTATTTCAACTATTTCAACACCATCTTTATGTCTCTCTTTAGATTAATCCATCATCATCATTGCATTAATCCATTACGTTAAACCTTAAACCCTAAGCCTAACATCTATCACCATTGTATTAATTCATTAGGTTCATTTTAGGCTAATATAAATTTATTAATCTAACCATCTTTCATCCATCATATTCCTTTCATTATCCATGCATCTTTCCATCCTAATAATTACATATCACCCATCCCATTAACCAAATAATATTAAATCAAAAAGCTTTATTTTGGATGGAAATGATTCTTGTACCTATTAAACCATATTATTTTTATCTACATACATTTTCACAAGGAACCAAAGGTATTTTATTTTATTCTAGGGATCACTACCATAAAAATATATTCATTCATTTTTCTAGTCTAAAGATGACACAATGAAGTAAGGTAATAAACATAAATATAAAGAAAATAGAAAACACCTTTTACTTTAAATAAACTTGCTCCTTAGAGTTAAATGGAGTGCACCCTTTCCAAATTTGATATGGTCTCTCAGATGATTGATTGAATACTACTAATGGGATCCATATTTCTCTTTAAACCAACATAATCTTGGTATAGTTGGATGATTTTTAATACTAAAATGGTAGCACACACCTACTAGAAAATGTGTTGATGATAATAAAGGGTAAAGGCTTATATTTGTAGACTCTTGTTGTGAGGAATGACATAATTAAAAGATCATGAGATCACAATATATGAGAGATATCAACAAAGAGGAAATAACCAAGTTTCAAGAGGAGGTTTATTGGAAAGTGTTAGAAAAATGAATAAGAACATCTAATTTTGTTGTTTTGTGTTGTCATTGATGTCACCATAATATATGAGTTGCAACTAAAAGATCAAGTCTGGATTTGTTATGGTATTCTAGTCTGGTATCTGAACCAGTATAATGTTTATATCCTCTGGTATTTTGGTATATCCTTTGGTATTTTAGTCTGCAATCCTCCGCTATTGACAGTTGGTTTTTACAGTTTTGAGAAATGATTTATGGATTTTGGAAGAAAATTCATTCAAGATCTCATGTACTCAGATGCCCATATGGTGTATCGGTATTACTCTATTTTTTCTATTAGTTCTATCCTTGGCTGACCTAATGAATGAGTTGTGTAATGGTGAATTAATTTTTGTTATGAAAATATATGGGTGACCTATCTTAGGTTCATGTTGACATGATGTAGCATGTTTGGTGTTTGAATTTCTATTTGGGAAGATTTTTTGAATGCCTGAAGTCGACAGTTGGTATTTTTTGTAAATAAGAAGTGCATCTAATTAGGTTGACCTAATTGATGCTTGTGTAGAGATCATCTATATATATTGGATAGTTTTTTAAGTTTGGAAGAGAGATGAGTGTGTTGTGAATGTGAATGTGAAGAAGAGTGAATATGATGAAGTGTGTCAATTCAGTTTACTGAGCTTCATTGGAACTAAATCTGCACTCATTAGGTGTACTTTATCAATTCATTTTCTTGTTGTAAGCCATTTTGTCATTGTAATTTTCTAGGCAGTGAGCCTTTTTATTTGGACAATCAATCCTAGTAATGAGCCACCCCATTTTGTAATATCTTATAACTGGTTATACTATATTGTGAGCTAACACGCACCGTGGTTTTTCCCATTTTGGGTTTTCCACATAAAATCCTAGTGTTCATGTGTTTTGTGACTTCATGCTCTGTTAATGTTTTTACTTATCTTTGTTGTTGTATGCATTGGAATAATTAGATGGTATCTAATAAAAAAATTTAAGAAAATACTAATTCACCCTCCCTCTAAGTATCTTGGATATTCAACAATTGGTATAAGAGCTTGGTTCCTCTAGAAAAGCCTAATAGTTTGAGGGAGATACTAAAGATGGAAGAAATGAATGATAAAGAAGAGCTTCAGATTTCCCTTGAAGATCTTGATAAAGTTGAAAGAGAAATAGAGATCTGAAAGAGAATCTTGAAGATGCAAATGAATGTGTCCAAAAATTAAAAGAG
This sequence comes from Sequoia sempervirens, assembly GCA_007258455.2. Classification (NCBI taxonomy): domain Eukaryota; kingdom Viridiplantae; phylum Streptophyta; class Pinopsida; order Cupressales; family Cupressaceae; genus Sequoia; species Sequoia sempervirens. The sequence continues at coordinate 3,281 of VDFB02182288.1, forward strand.
CAAATTGAAAAAGTTCAAAGAAAGGAATAGGTAATTAATGAATTAGTTGAAGAAGGCTAATGAAGAAATTATTGGCTTGAGGATGCAAGTAGAGGAGAAGAAAATAATTTAAGAATATCTAAAAAAATTCGTACAAAGCAAGTCTGATGAGTGTACCAAGCTTGAACAAGAAGTTGTGAACTTGAAAGTGGATTTGGAGAAGGAAAAACTCTATGAAAACAATTTCAAATCCATCTTTGATAGACTTGGTAAATTAATTTCAAGATAGAAGTTGAGCAAAGACAAAGGTGGCTTGGGAATGGAAGGAGGTGAAAAATCTAAGGACAACCAAAAAACTTAGAATAAAGGAAATCAGAAAGGAAATTCAAATAACTTTTCTAGGAGACCATGTATGAGAAAACCTAATGCACAGAGGTATCCTTCTTTTAATGGATTTTTTTTTTCATGCAACAAATTTGGTCATAGCGCAACAAAATGTAGGAGTAGAATGAATCAGTTTCTTAGTTCCTTCACTAGTCAATGTTTTGCATGCAAAATATTTGGACATAAGGAAAGTGAATGCAAAACCTTAATGTTGAATCAGTTTAATGGAGGAAGAGTGAATCAATCCTTTAATGGATATTGTTATACTTGTAACATGTATGGACATAAAGCTAATCAGTGTAGAATAAGAGTTAGTGGAAGTCAATCTAATTAGAGAGATATTGTCTACTATAACTAAAACAAACAAGGACATATCTCAAGAGTTTGCAGAAGCAAGAAGGGTAAGGAGACCAATCTGGTAGAAAATAATGAACATGCAAAGAAGGTTGAAAAAGATGAGATTAAGCAAGAAATGAATAAGATTTAAAGTAAGAAAGAAGAGACTAAGATGACAGATGTGTCTGTGCCCTCATCCAATACAGACAATTCCTCTGGGAACTAGACCCAACAAGGTCTAAGGGGGAGCTTTAATAGAAAATCATTTGAACCCTTTGATGTTCCATGTGTTAGTCTTTGGCACAAAGATATGTTGTGAGAAATGATAAGATAGAGGTTATGCAATTGGAAACGAAAGAAAATATGAAGGAATAATCTTTTGTAGAGAAAATTAGGGTTTTTTGAGTAAAGAAGAAAAGCTTTTAACATATTTTTGAAATCTATCATTGTGCCATAGAAAAATCACCCCTTGTCATTTTTATTGTCTTTTAGGTCTTCTTTCATGGTGTTGGAACTATTTTTATCTAATTTTATGTTGTAACATGGATTGAACATGCTTATTTAGGTATTAAAATTCAAAGAATGACATCTTGAGAAGGTGTTGAAGTGTTGTAAGACATTTCTACACTCTTCTAGACTCTATTCGTTATAATTTACCTAAAAATCACCTTTTTACTCATCATCAAGTCCTATTTTGAAGTGTTGTAAATTATTGTAACAAGATTTTATGCTTTTCTAGGTACACCTTCACTATTTATCCCTTTCTCATGCTTTATTTGACCCCTTTATGCCCTCATATGCTTTAATTAAGTGTACTTTTGGATGTTATCCCGATAAACAACATTAAATACAATATTTTTCCCAACACAAATTTTTAGGTCCTAGGTGGGACCCATTCACCATGGATGGTGAATGAGTCCCCCTTGGCCCTAAATTCAAAATATTTTAAATTTCCTTTTAGGATTTTATTCAAAATCACTCGATGTCGGCTTGTGATGAGGTATGAATGAGTAGCTAAGGCACAAGATTGTATAAATATGTGATTTTCACCTCATTTTACATCTCCTACAATCTCCTTGCTCATTCATGCAATATCTCCTCATTCAAGCATACTACAACATCAATTCAAGCACTTTCAAGAACTTTGAAGCATCCATTGGCATTACTTCAGACTTGCATTATCAAGGGTTTGGTAAGTTGATAGAAATTACATGTTATTAGTTTATCTTTATCTTTCATTTCATTGTTTCATTAAGGGTTTGATTACCACAAGTGGGGTTTGACCAAGGAAAACCCCTATTCACTAACCCTCAACCATTTTTCCCATATTGTGTGTAGATTTGACAAGCTTTTAGTTGTTGAAGATTGGTTTTCAAGTCAACTAGGTGCTTCAAGTCAACTCAAGTGTATTTCAAGCTTAGAGAAGGTTTTTTGTCCATTTCCTATAGAATTGACTTCGATAACCTGACAAGCAGTGATTTCCAGATCTAGTGTTGTAGAGTTGTCTCCTAATTTTTCAAAAAAATAGGAGAGGACTGATTCACCACCAGTGGCGAATGAGTCCCACCTTAGGACTAAAAATCTGAATTTTGTTAGATTTTGAATCTCGACAGTTAGAAACCAACTTCTGACACTTTTTCACTAGGAGGAGGATTGATTCACCACCCTGGGCGAATGAGTCCCACAGTGAAAATTTAGTGACTTTAACCGGCATCTACAACATTTCATATTCATCATACTTTTCCTAGGTACACTCTGATTTAACTCATCTCTTTTTGTTCTGCATATTTTCTTCATTTTCTTCATTATTTTATTACACACTGTGTTTTCAAACAAGGCATAAATATTAGTTTTGCATTCATTTCCATTCATTTAGATCAGTAAATTTCATTTAGTTAACTTCATTTGACAAATAGACAACATTGCATACATCCTTATTTGATTGAATCATTTCCATTTTTGGTTCCTATCTCTCTCCTTTTAGGTGAAAAATCCTAAGAGAGCAAGAGTAGTCTTAGGAACCCAAAAATCTATGTTTCATTTTGGTGAACTTGACTTTTGAACACTCTTGCATTTATGATTTTAGTTACATATTGCATCTTAGTTTAAATTTTCACTAACATTTAATTAGGACATTGTTTTGTTTTTACATTCTAAGGACTTTTCATCTTGCATTAGTGAAAACTTCATTTAGGCTTCATTTTTGCATTGCATCACATTGAAAAATTCAAAAACTCCATTTTGTATCCTTGATTACATTTTTTAGAACATTAAAATCATCTTAAAATTTCTAAAAAATACTAGAAAACAACATACTGGGACTCATTCGCCACCTAGGGTGAATCAGTCCCTCTACACTTTTTTATCAGCATTTCTGAAATTCTTTTAGCATTTTTCTACATTACAGTTTCTTGTTCCTGCATTCTATTTTCATTTCCAGAATCTTTGTTTTTCATCATTCATTTTCCCTTAGTCTATTTGTATCATTACATTTTCTTTCAATAAGTTTTGGAATTCATTGAAATCATTGGTAGACATGTCCAATTGTGCCTTTGGTTGTGACCCTAATGACCTTAAACTTCCACATGCTCCTTCAACTCCTCATCATTTTCCTCCTTGTGAAGTAGACATCATTAGAGATGATGATGATAGAATGCACAAGTTCTACAATGACTTCCTTGACAACCTAGAAGCCAATGCAACCTTTTACCTATCTATGAAGTCACAAGACATTCCTACTATTGTACCTCCTGATCACTTTGCATATTTACATCTTGAAGTCAATGAAGGACCTAAGGTTCCTCCCTCAAGTGGACCTCATTCCTCTAAACCATTTTACAATCATAAAGTCACAAACAATCCTATCAATCTTGAAGAAACATATGGTAAAGGCTTTACTATCTTAAGTAAACAAGGGTGTGACACAAACCATGAACATGATATTCATCAACTTCTTGAACAAAGACCAACCGAAGAAAACACAACTAGACTAGGATATCAAGATCCTCCTCATCCTACTGAGCCTCCTTCTAACACTTGTAGAATTAGGGATGAGAATATAGTGATCTTTGATTCTCCTCCTAACTTAAACATTCTTCTTCCATGAGAAAAATCCTTTACATGACCATGACACCAAGGATGCTAGGATCTGCATGGGTCCTCCTCCTCATTCCACTCATGAACCAGAAGAATCTAGCAAATTAACATGACCTTACAAATTGAATATGGTTGAGTGGGAAGCCCACCTAGTGGCATGAATCTTTAGTGATCATTTTTCTTGTGGCACCTTGTTAAAGTTATCAACAGGCATAACTTTAATATGGTTGAGTGGGAAGCCCACCTAGTGACATGAATTTTCCCCATAGCCACCCTTGTGTTTTTTAGTGCATCTTGTTATGCGGTTTGCACACATACTTACTGGGTAGAACTTTTGGTCCTTGACCTTTGGTTTTATTGGATTTACCTTTTTAAGGTCTTGACATGTTGGTCTTGCTGGCTTTGATCCCTCCCTGAGGCTTGAATTGGTTAAAATTGGCTTTCAGTAAAAATCTGGTTTTGACCTGAATCCGGGATTTTCCAGCTCCGGCGGATTTTCCCGGGCTCTGGTTCATTGTCTGGTCATCGCTGAATTTTCCAAATCCGAGGTTTCTGCCTAACTCTGGGATTTTCCGGTTCTGGCGGATTTTCCTGGACTGTGCTAAATTCCCGAACTTCATTAAAATCCCGGTTCTTGCTATTTCCGCGGAATTCGTGTTCATCTGGATTTTCCGTGTATCTGGGGATTTTCTGAAATTCCGTCTTGGGCTCGGGTTTCCGGATTTTTTCAAACACGTCTTGTCGCTCATTAATGCTTGCAGTACCTTTGCTCAGACGCATAAATGGGCGGATTTAAAACCTCTTAAGCATCATTTCGATTTTATCTATTCACTTGCTTACTGCTCTGGCGATTAAGAGTTTTCATTTGAGCTTTGAAGATTGATCTTGAACCGCTTGCGTGTGGATTGTTGGGTGTCGGTGTCTGGATTTTCGTTGCTTGGCCATGTTTTCTTTGAGGTCGCTTCTTCGAGTTCAAGTTTCGTCTTGTTTATTCCATGGTAGGTTGTTGATGGCCCTTCTATTTGTTTATGCAATGATTGAGTTTTTTGAGTTGATTGGTGATCATTTCGGGTCGGCCCATGTTTAGCCACGATTTCTTTTATCGAGTTCGGGTTTGACCCATCTCTTCATGAAACCTCATCACCCGTGCCATGTGTGCTCGTATTTGTTCATTAGATGACAGAAGCATTCATTTGAAAGGTATTCTGGGTCAGATTGTTTGCCTTCTTAGTGCGTAATTTGCCATATTATGCAAGGTTAGGGTTTTCTCGGTGCTCGGCCCAGAACAATGAATTCATTATGATTTGTCAATCTTGCACTTGTATTAAACCGACCCCTGCCTTGGGAAACCTCGGAAGCTCTTTAGACTGATCTTCATAGATGGTATTTTAAACCTTGAGCTTACCCTGGTTTTCATGGCAGGGGGGTTGTTCACCGAAATTAGGGCATCGCTGTTTCGCCATGAGGTTTGGATATTTTGAGGTCCTTGAGAGCTTAAATTCCTTTACATTTTGAATCCTAATCGGTTAGCGCCAATTTTGAGACCATTAGAATCCAGGTAGAAAGATTGCATGCTTGTTTGATTAATGGTTCGCGTGTCGTCGCTCATCGGGTTTCCGAGGTGTCCGCGGAATTCCTGCGCACTCGGATTTTCCCGGTTTTGGCTGATTCCGCAGGGCGTAATGATTTTCAGAGTATTTGAAATGTCCGCAAAAATCTGTCTTGTCCGAATTTTTCCGGTTTTTCCTGTCTGACTATATTTTTTTCGATTTTCCGAAGATAGGATTTATGAAGTAAGTGCTAAATCTTGATTTCTTGTTGCTAATGGATGGATTTCATGATTATCTCACAATTTTGGGTCCATACTAACGATTTATTTGACTAATGATGTCTTGGCAGCAGGAATCTGTCTGGGTCGGATTTCTCCAAAATTCCACCCTGACTGGATTTTCCCGGTTTACGCTGTTTTCCTAGATTCCTTTATTTTTCCGGATTTTCAAGGATTGGCCATTTGTGATAACTTTTAATTGCCTTATATGATTTTGTGCTAATCCTTTGGTCAGAATATGCATGGTAATTGGGTACTTATGATGATCTTTTGTGAGTGCAGGCTGAATCAAGCAAGGCCACTGCAGGAAAACCTAAGGGTGACACAGAGGGATCCTCCATCTCAGAAGCAGAAAGGTTAAGATTGGACACCAAGAGTCAGTTGCCGGAAAGCAAGATGTCTTCTATGTGGTCCGAGGTGTCTGACACCAATGTGGGAGCCTGGAGGTATGAGGAGTTCAAGGAGAGGATAGCTCAGAAGGATTTGTCAGTCCTAAGACAAGGAATGATGAGGTCCGGACTTGTTCATGTGGCAGGGTTCCCTCCAGCAATCCAATGCTATGAATTGATACTTGAGTGTGCCCGGCAATATGACTTCGACACCCAAAGGGTTGTCAGCACTGAAGGGAGAGTCTTGGCCAATTTCAGTCCTGTTTCTATTACACAAGCCTTTGACATGCCGGATTTTCCTTCTGTGTGTGCTCTGAACATGGACATGGCCCAGACATATTATGAGAATGAGCCAACCAAAGCTCAACAGATGATCAACTCTTGGTTGGAGAAGCCAAAATCACATTACTCCAAACTGCCCAAGCAGTTACACAGGGTTAAATTTAGGTCAGAAATTTATGATGCCATAAAATTTTTGAGCAGAGTGGCAGGTTTGAAGACCGCTGGAGTGTTAGAGAGTTGGATGGTCCATGTGATCACCAAAATTGAGCAGGGAACCAACTACCATTGGGTAGGACTTGTCAGCACTATGATTGATAAATAGCTAAGGGATGTCCTAGAGACCAAGAGGTTCACCATGTCCTCTTATGTGGTGTATGTGCTAGCCAGATTCTACCCATACAGGGGTTTGAGTCCACAGGGGACATTTGGATAGGATATTGTCTATGAGATTTATCCGGAGTTGCACCTAGGACACAAGAACTACAGAAGAGCCAATGATGCATTTACAATGCATATCACTAGGATGCTTCAGAATGCGGAGCATGTGAGACTGTCAGATGGAGTGAAGGGGTTGATAAAGAATTATGGGGCCTGGTTCATTCAGTTTCCCACCTTCTCTTACATTAGAATTGATGGATGCCCAGCTGCTCCATACAAGTTACCTAGGTACCCTACCGATCATATTGCGTTGTTGGAAATTGTTAGACAAATATGTGAATTTGATGCAGTTGTCAAGAAGGAAAAGCATAAAACAGGTTTTGGTGGGGATTTCCCACTTGGAATTGGTGTAGCAGAGGTGTGCCCCTCTATCCAATCAACACATGCAGCAGGTGATGAGTTGGAAGCTCATGGCTTCTCCTTCCATTCCAAAAGAACAAACTTTGATATCACTGGGGAAGCACAAAAGAAGGCTACCAAGGAGTGCCATCATAAGGACGACCTAGAAGACTATTGGGCCAACATCAAGGATGATTTTGAAGCAAGAAAGAAGAGGTACTCTAGGCTTCCTGTTGATGCAATCAGACAATACAATGTCAAGTTGATCCCTGACCAACTGGAGGATGATGGAAACCTGGTACAAGATCATGCCTATGAGGCCGTTAAGGATAGGTCAATCGGGGAAATCAACTGAAATGAAGATGAGGTCACAGAGTTGGAGGACCTAATGGCCCCGATTATGAAATTCACCACTTATTGGTTGAAGCATAAGGTTTGGGAGCTAGAGAGCGAGAAGGTACCTTGTACCTTTAATTTGATGGGAAACCTTAATCCCATGTCTGCTTTAGAGGAATCCGGGGAAGATGACCCCAAAGGGAAAACTCAAAAGAGCTCACCTTTCAAGATCAAAATCAGAGGCCCTAAAGAAAGTGAGCCTGAACCAAAAAGGAAGCCAAAAGGAAATAAAAGAAGTCGAGCTTTGAAGATTGGCAGGTCCTCCGATGAGGAAGAGTTGGAAAAGCCAGTTGAAGAGGATGTTCCTCCACCGCCAAAGAAGGCTAGGACAGCTAGAGTTTCAAAGAAGAAAGGTCGAGATACTTCCAAGGAGGAGCCTCCGATTGTTGATGTGGAAAGTTCAGGAGAGAGGACCAAGGTTTATATGAGGAGGTCTAGGACTCCTTCTCCTAAGGACACTGTGCAAAAGATGGATCCTCCTCCAAAGTCACCAGTTGTGGATCCATCCAAGGTTGTTTCTCCTCCACCAAGCATGCATGAGCAAGAGACTCTTGAGGAGCATGAGACTAGTGGGGAAGCAGAGCCATTCAAGGAGGGAGCACTCTTTGGTGAGGCAGCTGAGCTTGAGGTAGAAGAGGTGGGAAAACTTCCTTCTCCTCTAGTGCAATATGAAGACTCTCCAGCAAGTAGCAAGGGCCATGAATCACCCGAGAAGGAGAATATCCCGGTTAGAACCCCATCGCCGGTACAAGAGGTAGAGCCAGAAGTAGAAGATCAAGGCGAGCAGCTACCTGAAAAGGAAGAGGAGAAAATGCCAGAAGAACAACAGGAAGAGGCAAAAATAGAGGAAATCCGGGTAGAACCTGCTGTCCCGGATTGGCTTGAAAAGGAAATCACAAGGAAGAAACAGGTAGTTGTTGAGGATACTCCTTTGGATTGGGATGAGATGCTGTCCAAGATAGGTAAAGGTAAAAAGAAGAAGGCAGCCAGGGTAGTTTCAAGAATAGAAAGGGATGAGGTAAATAACAGAGTTATCCACATTGCCACCCCTGCTGCAGACAAGACAAGAGAAGATGTCACTGGTGAAGATTATAATGTGCAAACTATTAACCTTGGACCAGCATCTATGGAGCAGGATATAGAGGAGTATGAAGGGTCTAGTGCTGTGATAGTTGATAGATTAAGGAAGGAGACTCAGACCAAGCATGAGCTGAGAAAGGAGAATGAGAGACTTAGGAAATGCTTGGAAGAGGTGATGAAACCTCTGCAATCTCTCCACCCATCTTCCTCTGCCACTCCTGGTTTCTTGCCCAAGGAAACTATTTCCAAAATTGAAAAGATGAAGGCCTCTGCTCAAACTACAACGGATTGGTTGAAGGATGTGCAGGCAAGGGGAGATAGTGCAATCAAGGATATCCTTTCAGTTGGGAAAGATGCAGTCCGAGCCAAGGAGTTATTGGAGCATGTGCTGTTCCCAGGACAAAGAAGACATTGACCTTCTACTGTAGAAATCCAAGGTCATCATAGAATATGGTAAAGATCAGTTGGTTACAGATGGGATCCTTCCTTCCTCCAGATTAAATGAACCTTGGGAATGGTTTGAGGCTCTACAGATTCGACAGAAGGCCATGAGGAAGATTCAGAAATGGAAGAAGCTGATGGATGGTGACTTGACTGGTGTCTATGAGGGTTGCATTGCATTTTTTGAAGTTATGACTGGCAGGAGAAAGATTGCTCCTAAGTACCTGAGTCTGGAACAACTGAAGGAATGGTGGCATGATGTTTATGCTCCAGACTCTGAGAATGTTATAACAGGGCACTAGTTGGATGATGCAGCAACATACTTGGCAGTAATGGATAGGTATCAATCTCACAAGGGTGATTGGAATAAGACTGTTAAGCAGTCAAAAGAGGAGATTGACTCCATTAAATGCAGACTTAAGGTTTTGCCTTTGCCACCTATCACTGAGCTGGATAGGGTGTTTTTGAGGGTTCAAGGATCGTTGGACCAGAACAAGGATAAGGGAGGCAGTATTTAATGCCATTTTGAGATTTGTGCTTCCCTATTATTATGGGGCATGTATTGATCTGGGCTACATTGGGGATTGTGTCTAGGCCAACCTTGATGATGTATCAGCATTTAATGTGTGCCTTATCTTGGATTCCTAAGGCCGACTTGTTTTGGCTGTTTTATTTTGTAAATGTTTGGCTAGGGCTGACATGTCTTGGGAATTTGCTATAAAAGGCATTCTTGCCTCATTATAAGACATTAGACATTAGAGGAAAGAGAAGAGATAATAGAGTTAAGTTAGAGTAAGAGTTAGAGCATTTTGTGAATTTCTTGAAGCAAGTATTGTAAACAAAACTGTGGGATTGTTGCAGCATTTTGATGATCTAATACAATTGAAGACATTATGGTTTTCCTGGTGAAATCTCTTGTGTTATTTTATTTGCATGGTTCCTGTTGTTTCATCTTTCACATTGCTTAAAGATTTAGGGTTTAGTGTTCAGAATTGAATTAGTTTTAGTTTGGTGAATGATGTTTATGATTTCATATTTGGAATGTTTGTAGCAATCTCTGGTCTATACTCCCAGTAACTATCTGATTGTAGTAGGCTGGTGAAGTCAACCTAGACCATATATTTATATGTGCTTAAGTTCGATTGTGGATGAATATCTATGATTTGAAAATCTAAATACCTTAGAAGATTGCACCGTTCTTGTGATATTGCATTGTGGGTTGATCAAGGATTGGTTACTTGAGATTGGTCCATTCCAGATATATTCATTTGCATTGCTCATTCTAGGAATAGTTTAGATCTTATCATATTCTTGCACCCTTACCTTTTGCTATTTCTTCATCATTCGGTTAGATTTAGGATTAGAGATCATTATCCATAAATTGAAAGGTACGCTTTGTTTGTAATAAGGTCTGATTGTGATTACCAACATTTTCACATATTATCTAAGTTGTTTATGCATCGTCATGACTCCCTTTCTATTTCGACCCGAGAGGACTCCTTTGGGGTAATTTTCGCGAATTTATCGTTGAAGATTACCTTTCAAGAGAGATAGGATATTGTATTCCTCGGCTCTGTTGTTGTTGTAGAAAACACCATCATGATTGGCGCTTAGAAGGAGGGTCTGAATGAGCAGACTGGATCGTTTCTTGAACGCCATCTCTCCAGAGAGTTATAGGAGAAATACCAGATCTACCACAGGAGAGGAAGATTTACAGGAATTACAGTTCCCCACTAGGTCAAGAAGCACTCTGTGAGAATCATCAATTACCCATCCCTTCACCAACATCATCCATATCTTCATATCCAGAGGTTGAGGCCATACCCATCCCTGAAGCAGTTCCCATTCAACAACCTCAGCCTATCGTTAACCAACCACAACCACCACCCCCGCTTTTGCCAATGGCTTTCCTAGCTAATAACCCGTCTCCTTTGTCTTTCAATGCTTACAATGTTATGCCCAAAAACCCTGAGCATTTCTGTTCGAAATTCCATGTCAACGACCCAAACAAGACTGTAGAAGAGCATATAAGGATTTTCCAAACCTGTCTCAAAGATAGAGGGATTGTTCATGAGGATGTTGCCTGTAGGTTGTTTCCTTATTCACTAGGGGAAGAGGCTTTTTATTGGTACAATCACCTCCCATCCGGCTCAGTTCTTAATTGGAATGATCTTGAAACTGCTTTTTTATAGAAGTTCAGAATACCCATTAGTGCCAATGAATTGTATTTGCAATTCACTATCAAAGAGTAGTTAATGAACCTATATCCGGGCCTAATAATAGGTTTCATCAGTGGTATACACTAGATTTCAAAATCCTTATGTTTTGATGACACAGCCTAGAGTCTATTACAAAGCATTGATAGCCTCACAACCACCTTCAAGTGGGAGGCATAACCCTCTAGCTAACCTAACTGATGCCTATACAGAAGCTGTTAAGCTTAGCACAGATCTGAGGCAACATATAACTAGACCGTTTCCTTTTTTAGGACCAGTTACACATCCCAATCAGGTTCAGGCAGTAAATCATGCACTTACCAATCATACTCCAATCATGAATCTAGTACCTCAATTACCTTTGGTGCCACATCTTGGTCTTCCCATGAGCCAGGTCTCTCTTGTGATGAAGTTTCCTCAGCAGCAGGTTAACCAGCCCATGTATCAGCCACAGCCAAATAGTTTCCCTGCCTATTTACAAAACTCTGAAGTGTTGCATCAGTCTATGGGATCTGCTACAATACCTGTCCATCCTCAGAGTAACCCAAGCCGACCCCCTTATGTAGATCCAAATAAAGAAAGGATTGACGAAATGGCCGAGCAGATAAAGAAGCTGAACCTAGAGGTGACCTACTTGAGGAATCAAAACAGCCAATTACAAGCCACTCAGAAGAATATACAATCCAATCAGAATAGGGAATTTCCACAAGGGCAAAATTTTGATAGAGGATAGCGTAATGAGAGAGGATTCCACAATGACAGAGGATATAATCAAGATAGGGGTTACAACAGTCACAGAGGCTACAATAATGATAGGAGACAGAATTTTGATAGAGGACAAGGTAGTGGATCAGTATTTGATAAGAGGCCATCGCAGGGACAGAGCAGAATGTGGAATACGGGACCTAACAATAGAGGAGTTCCTACTCCCTTGGATCAACCTGTCAACCAATCAACAAACCAGCCAGTCAGTCAAAACAAGCCTCCCAGTGGTGTATATTTGGCTGAGGCTGCCCTGTCAGGGTGGTGTAGGCTTCATAAGACAAGTCAGCATTCAGAGTTAGAATGTCTAGAGTTCCAAACTGCTGCTTCCATTTTCTAGTATGAGGTGGAGAATAATGCAAATAGGCAGGAGATGGTTCCTTCTTCCCCCTATGATTCTACCGTGCTAGTATTAAATCACGCTCCCTTCCCAGTAAGTGAAGAAAATATTCCAGAGGAAGAATCTGATTCCCAGGAAGATAAAACGGATCAGATCTGCAATGGGGATGAAGTGGCTCAGTTATTCAATGAAGAAACAATAAATGATAATGGCCCCCTTGATCAGGAGTAAGCCTATGTTGAAGAGGTACAGATGTTCCAGAGGCAAGGTCTGAGAGATATGCCTCACAGATGCCCACAGGCTGGGGGACCTTTCACTACCTCTATTCCTCCTAACAACTTCAGTACTCCCCCAGATCCTAATGCTAGCAATAATCCATCTTTCCCACAGGTATCCAGGCAGTACCTTTCGAAGGAAAGACAAGCTCAAACTGACCTACAAAAGGAAAAGGCTGTTCAAACAAGCAGAGACAAGGTGGAGGAACCTCCCAGGGAAGTATCAACTGACATGAGCGAGGAGCAAATGGCTTCCTATGTTGCTGAGGAGTTCAAGAAATTAAAGGTAAATCTTTCAGCATTTGAGTTATTAAGATTCCCTACAATTAGGAAGGCAGTTTTAGGTACTTATGATGCACGTTCAGTATCTTTGGATAAACCTTCTGGCAAGGGTATCAGCAATATTTCTAGTTCTCAACCTGTGAAGACACAAAGTCAAGCCCATGGTCAGACCAATTTGCCTCCTGGAGATAAAGGAAAGGAGAAGGATAAGACTCAAGTGGCTCAAATAGATACTCAACCAACTTTGTTTCAAGGGAAGACGGAAACCCCACCATTTCTAATTTTTGTGCGCATATTCGGTAAGAATCTGCATAATTGTTTATTGGATTCTGGTGCTTCCACCAATGTGATGCCATTTGGAGTTTGTAGAGCTTTAGGGATTACACCTGCTGACTCTCAGAAGAAGGTGACTTAGCTGGATAGAACTGAGGTAAATGTGGTGGGAGAATTAAACATGATTCACATGTAGATAGCTTCAGACCCAAGGATTCAACAGGTTATCAATATTCAAGTAGCTGATATTCTGGATGCATATGGTTTGATTCTAGGAAGAGATTTTACTAAGGCTTTGAATGGTTCTGTGTCTACTGATCACTCTCACATGTGGCTTCCCTAGAAAGGAGTGCCCAATCAGATCAGAATTGAGAGAGAGTCAAGAATGAAATACATGATCACAGAATACCAAAAGACTTCAACAAAAGTTTTAATATTAGAAGTTGGCATGGGAAATTATATGTTGTCAACACAATATGAGGAGTCAGACTTAGAGGAGGTATTGATGCTACACACGATGCCTATCGATTCAGAAACAGGATCCAGCCCTGTTACTGTTTTGACAAAATCAGTAGAGGAAGAAGAGGAAACTAAAGATACTCAGATCAGTCTATTAGATAGTTTTCAGGAATTCATCAAGCAATGTGTTGACAATCAAATTCATCTAGGTAGAAGGACAAGCTTTGAAGAATTACTCTTACCCAATTGGTGTAGAGTCCATAATGCTTCCCATTCAGAGTTGGAGTGTTGTTTATGCCAAACAATGGTAGAACAAGTACAAAAGTGCATGAATCCAACCCTGGCAGATAAAACAGATATACAGAACCCTCAGGAAGAATATCAAGGAAAGGAGTCTATGTCATCTGAAAAACTATCCAGCAATATTAAGCCAAAAGATGTGATGAAGAGGACTACCACTGCTGAATGCTGGACTCTTAGGTTTGATGGATCCAAGTCCAAGCATGGAGCTAGGGCAGGGTTTGAACTGATCAGTCCAAAGGGTAAGAATTTCTTTGCAGCCTATAGGCTTCAATTTCACTATACTAACAATGTAGCAGAATATGAGGCGTTAATTCATAGACTTCTTATGGCACTTAAGAAAAGGGTTAAGATTCTGCAAGTCTTTGGTGATTCTGAGTTAGTAGTTAAGCAAGGAAACAATATTCTTGCCACGATAGAAGAATGACTAATTATAGGCATAGAGTATGGGACCTCATTGAGGGATTTGATGCCTTCAACATTCAGCTAATACCACGGCGGAAGAATCAAACAACCGACTCTCCTCGCTCAAGCAAACAACACTCAAGTACCTTTATCTTTATTAGGATTGAAGAAGTTCACGGTGGAATTGACTCATGTGCCATCGGTTCCAGACAATGTTACTAACTTCCAGGTGTTCGAAGATGACAAGCATATTCTAAATTTTATCACAAATATAGACGTTTTTGCTTCTCAAATCATTGATGAGACAGAGCTTCAAGAAGTAGAACTGGATTTAGAAGGAGTTATGAACCTAAAATCAAATACTATTCCAAGGGGAATGGCACAGTTGGAAAGAATTTTTGATATGGATAAAATCAAGGATCAGGAACAAGAATCAAAGAAGGATTCTATCAATAGACAATGTGATACTTACAATATGGGAACTAAAGATAACGCTAAGAACATTTTCATTGGAAAATATGCAATCTTAAGAAAAGATGAGAATAATTACACGCGTAGCCTCGATATAGTAGCCCCGGAGTTATGAGGACTTGAAAACTTATGATACATCAATCATAACTCATACTATCCCTTTCTCAAGCCGATGCCAAGTCTTTGTGCAGGCGATGCCAATTAATGCATTATTGGAACCAAATATACGTGAAGAAGATCGGTTACTATCCGCCAGGAATCATATTTCCTATCGCATCCAACATGGGTGGCAAACCTAGTTCCAGTAAGGAAAAATAATGGTGAAATTAGACTCTATGTCGATTTCAGGAATCTGAAAAGATTGTCAGAAAAAGATAACTATCTAGTCCCTTCACTGGATGAAGTGCTTCAAGTGGTTAATGGATCTCAGATGATGTCCTTTCTGGATGGTTACTTAGGGTACAATCAAGTCATGGTTCAGTATGAGGACATGCACAAGACTGCTTTCACAACTAAATGGGGTACCTTTGCCTACAGGAGAATGCCATTTGGACTCATTAATGCAGAGACCAAGTTTCAAAGGGCCATGGATATTGCTTTTAAAGATATCATAGGCAAATGCATCATCATTTATATGGACGATCTGACTATTTTCTCAAAGAACAGAGGGGATCACATCTCAAATCTGCACAAAGTGTTTCAAAGGTGCAGGGAATTTGGCATATCCTTGAATCCTAAAAAATGTATTTTCAGAGTAACAGAGGGAAAGCTGCTAGGACATGTGATATCAAAAAAGGGAATTGCTATTGATCTAGAAAGAGTGGAGGCCATCCTAAAGATTCAGCCACCTGCTAGCAAAAAGGAAATGAAATCTTTCTTTGGCAAGATCAACTTCGTCAGAAAATTCATTACTGGATTTGCTAAAATTGTTAAGCCATTGAATGCAATGTTGAAGTAGGATGCTAAGATCGAATGGACTACGGAAGCGAAGGAAGCCTTTGCAGAAATCAAAAGAGCCATTGCTAATGCTCCAATATTGGTAACTCCTAACTACAGCAAGCCTTTTCACATCTATTCATTTGCTTTAGACCATTCATGCGCAAGAATGCTAACTCAAAAGTCTGATGAGGGAAATGAGCATCCCATTGCCTTTATGAGTGCCCCATTAAAAGATGTTGAATTGAGATACCCAAGTGTGGAAAAGCAGGCATATGCTTTGGTTAGAGCAGTAAATAAATTCAGACATTATATCCTCAGGAATAAGGTTTATGCAGTTGTCCCAGACCCCCCAGTCAAGTTACTTCTGATGCAAAACGAGCTAGGAGATTGTAGAGCTAAGTGGGTGACAATGCTACAAGAGTATGATATCAAGATCCAGCCCATGAAGTTAGTAAGAGGATAGGGACTTACTCAGACTATGACAGAAATAGGTCTTGAATTAATTGTTCAGAATTATAACATTAAGGAGGTTTCCCCAGATGGCTGGTATGATGACATAGTTTATTATTTGCTGAACTAACAATCTCCAGGTCATCTTAATGTTGTTCAGAGGAGAGCCCTACGATTGAAGAGTGATAGTTTCATGCTAAAGGGAGCTATCCTGTACAAGAAAAATTATGAAGGCATTTACTTGAGGTGTCTTGGGAAACAGGAAGCTGGAAGGGTGATGAACGAATTTCATGAAAAGTATGGCACTGGCCATGTTGCGCATTGCCACAAAGAATCGATGGAGGGCGTGCTACTACTAGCCCACATTGTTCAAAGATGTTCACCATCACGCCGTGACTGGCCACACGTAAGCCGCATCAGCATAAATAAGGGAAGGTATGCGCGACTTTCGGGCCTAACCGGGTCAATCGAGGTAAGGCCTTTTGCTCAGTGGGGTATGGATTTCATAGGTCCCATCAACCCACCATCTTCTGCAGGACACAGGTACATTCTCACTATTACTGATTATTTCACAAGATGGACTGAAGCTTTTTCTTGTAGGCAATGTACATCCGAGGTAGTGATTGATTTCTTAGAATCTGCTATTCTTAATCGATTTGAATGTCCTATTGCTGTTGTAAGTGATAATGGTCCTGCTTTTGCGTCTTTAAAATTTTCAAATTGGGCCTTTGAGCATGGAATTATTGTGAAGTTTGCATCCAATTATTATCCTCAGGGTAATGGGTTAGCAGAGTCCTCTAATAAAAACTTATTGACTGTCATCCATAAGCTGTTAGAGAGGAACCCTAAGGATTGGCATACCCAGCTTTGGTTTTGCCTTTGGGCAGATCGTACAAGACTTAAGTCATCCATTGGAACATCTCCCTACCACTTAGTATATGGTCTAGAACCACTATTCCCTATTCAACTCAAGATCCCAACTTTACAGTTTATAAATGAGTTTTATGATGAAGGGGACAGAAGGGAGGCTAGGTTAACAGAACTATTGCACCTTGAGGAGAAACGAGACAATGCCCTTGAGAATTTTGCCAAACATCAAGGGGTAGTTAAGAGGTGGTTTGACAGGAAGGCTAAGATTAAAGCCTTTAGGATTTCTGACCTAGTCCTATACTGGGATAAACCTCATGATCAAAAAGGGGACCATGGGAAATTCGATAAATTGTGGCTTGGTCCATATCAAATTGCTGAAATACTTGGAGATAATGCCTTCCCTCTGAAGACTCTTATAGGAGAAGATATTCCACTGCCTGTCAATGGGAAATATTTGAAGCATTATTTCCAGTCCTGAGCTGTTTTCAGCTCTTTGCTTTGTATATAGTTAGTTTAGGTTGCTTTATGTTGTTCTACTTTGGTTAGAGTAGGTTTCTTTTTGCTTCGCTTGTTCTACTTTGGTTAGAGTAGGTTTGCTTTGGTTTGTTTGTTTTGGTTTGCGTTGCTCTTGCTCTTGGTTCCTTCTTTTTTTTGGGATCCCTGGGTGCATTTGTATGACAGTGGTGACAAAGTAGGTCTGATGTTCTTGGTATTTCTTTTATAAACTCTAATCATCCTTCCAGGGCATTATGGTATGAATTCCCTGCCTAATGTTACTTATCCTTGTGATGAGGCAAAGGGTTTTCTAGTCAATTTGAACATGAATACATTAGGGTCTTATATTTTAAATTAAAGATACCTAAAGTTGCAAAAGGTCCTTATGAAGTTTGAACAAGTGAAAAATCCTTTTTCTGCTCTAGTGCCACTGTGGTTCTCATCCCTGAGTGTGAACTTCACTGTTCACAGGTTGAAGTGAAAAATGAAAAGATAAGCAGTATAAAACAAAAAAAGAGAGAAATACATATTGAAAATTAAAAGGTTTAAATTCAACTCATCAGGGGGATCTGAATATCTCTACCGGGGCTATAGACTCCTGTCTGGTAGTAGAGCTATGTTTAGGAGAATCACAGCGATAACCTCATCGGGGCTATGGATGCCTGACTAGCAGCGAAGCTCTATCTAGGTTACTTTTAGAGTATGAATCTTTATGTAGCTTGTTCATACAAAGTTTGGTTCTTATTGCAACTAAAGGGGGATAATTAATGCATATGCACACACTTTGACCCTGGTGTAGGAGAGTTTGAATGACTAGGGGAGCTTATTTGTTTTACCATGGGTGGTGGTAGGTTAGGTGAGTTGAAACCATGAGTTCTAGGTTCTTGATTCCAGTTTGTCATCGAAATGCTCGGGAGCATTTCCCCAGCAGAGTCGCCATTTGTTGTGCAGTTTTGCACACATGCCCCACTTGGAGTAGGGACCCTCTTTTCGGATGTCTTTCGACCTTTGGTTTTATTGGATTTACCTTTTTAAGGTCTTGACATGTTGGTCTTGCTGGTTTTGATCCCTCCCTGAGGCTTGAATTGGTTAAAATTGGCTTTCAGTGAAAATCTGGGTTTTGACCTGAATCTGGGATTTTCCAACTCCGGCGGATTTTCCCGGGCCCTGGTTCATTGTCTGGTCATCGCTGAATTTTCCAAATCTGGGTTT
>VDFB02182289.1:0-28299 GCA_007258455.2 Sequoia sempervirens
ATATTTTTGATTTTTGATATAATATAGATAACTTATTCAACTTTTTATGTCAAGTTGTCTAACTCTCATTTTTCTAATTTTTTTGCCACTTAAGGGCTTGTTTTTTCCATGATGATCCTGCACATACCCTAAGATTGAAGAAACCCTTAGTTTAGGGGTTCCCCCAGATAGAATTGTCCAATGGAACTATGATGAAAAGAATGATGATGATCCTAGGATCAAGGATTGTGATGAATTCCTTGTAGATGACAAGTTTGTACAAATTGATGAATTCAAGGAATTTATGGTTCAACAGAGGAGCAAGGAGATATAAAAAAGGCTTGAATGAGTGAGGGCTAGTGTTGAACCTTCTCAATAGGAAGAGGCTGAGAAGGTAGAGGAAGAAAAGATAAGGGCTAAGATTACTACTATCACTTCTACTGAGGCTAGGAAAATTTTCAAAGATATTGGTATTATATTGATACTAGGATACACTATCACCTCAACTATTGCATATGATGCAGTAAGAAGATACCCTCAGGAATCAATATTTGAGGAGAATTTTGAAGAGGTGTTTGGATCTGGATATAGTTCAAAGTTGCATACTCTTGCAATCTGGTCTGTTACACCCAATACTGGAAAAAATGAGGCTGCTAGGCCTATTGAAGAGGTTATAGGTTCCTTGGTGGTGAAGAGATCCGCAGATATAACACCTATCCAAGTAGCTAAGTTAACTGATCATGCTACAATGCTTAGTGTGGACACAACACAAATTTATTAGAAGATGTATGATTCCTTGTTGAAGGAATATAAGGTATTGGATGAAATAAACAAGATGAGATCCACTGTTCAGGCTAGTAAGTCAGTAAGGACACTATCTCTGCCATCCTCTTCTTCTTCAGAATTTTCTACACAAGATAGGGAAACCTTGGCCTTGAGAATCAAAGATTTGAATGATTAGTTAAATACAAAAAAAGTTAAATACAAAAAAAGAAAATGCCAGGAAGGCTAAATTTGAAACTATTAAGGTGGAAAATGACATTTTTGAGGATGTATTCAAACATAGGGTGACAAAATTAGTCAATAGAGTTGATGATGTATGGGCTACCTATAAGAGCATTCATGAAGCAAACATAAGGTATTTGCATGTCCAAGAGGCCTTCAGAAATGAGTGGAGAAAATGGAGCACTAGGGTAGTCACTTTAAAATAAATGATTCCTAAAATGAAGGAAGACCTTGAGGCACCCACAAATATCCCCGAAATACTACAAGTTGTTGACATGGTAAATGAGGTAACAAATTTTCATGGAAAATGAGAAAATCGGCTCCAAAGCAAGCTGAAATCATTTAGAGAAATGGAAAAGTGTGGTATTCCTGTTATATTTGATCACAAAGGTGAGTTACTATAGTTTGAGAAATGGAGTGATGAATTGGGAGAGCTTCTCAGATTAACTAAGATGGAATTGACTTTGGTTGATTATACCCTATTGAATCCAAATGGTAATATGCTAATAGAGATTGAAACAGGAATGGATATTTTCTCAAAGAGGCTAGAGAATTGATTGATGCTAGATATACTCAAAATGATGCAAGGGAATAGAGGTTATTGGATGCAAAATAGTCCACTGAAGAAGAGAATACCACCTAGTTGGAAAAGTGTACTGATTAAGCTTGTAAGGGGATGATAATTGATATGATGAATAATAGACAGGAGAAAAACAATGCATAGCCTGAAAATAGTGTAGATTAGGCTTTTGATGAAGTATTGCAAAACTATTGTTCTCTTCTCAACATGAAGATTGGTGGCATAACTGTTGATGTGGATAAATTAATTTTGTTATTTCTTCTCATGCTTTCTAAATTTTTTTGACTATGTTTACCCTTGGTGGAAACTTTTGTGCACATGGAGAATATCTTGAAACTATTATAACAAAAAAATTATGTGTTTTTGAAGTGGGACCGAATTTCAATGATGAGTGAGGATTGAATTTTCCTCATGTTTATTTCCACCATCTGAGAGCTCGAGTGTAACTAAAAAGGGAATATTTGTTACAATAGTCCAATAGGGTTGTGACATGTGTACTTTCTGGTTCGAGGCTTTTTTTCTCTTTCATTTCTATAGGAAATAATTTAGGGCCAAAAGTACGAGGTTCGTTCAATTGGAATTGATACAGTGAATTGTAAGAAGAATATTGAGCATAGTTTTGTGTTTTGTCTTAAGTTTTAGAGTTTGTAGTTATGTATATAATTCTGATAACAAGATAGGAAATACAATACAAAATTATGCCAACTTCATGGTTGTTATATCTCCTATGTACTTGTTTAATGAGTTATGAATGAAAATAATTAAGGATTGTTTTGTTTGTCTCTATTTTTTCCCAATGGATGTTTGATTTCATTCTTGCTTATTAGTCCAATGAATTAATGAAAATGATTGAATGAGATTGTCAACTCATATGAATTAGGTGCTAGGATATTTGTAAGCAGTGATGGTTGTGAATGTAATGTGGAAGTGTTGTAATGCAATGTTTGTAAGCTTGTATGTTGCTATTGTTGAGTTGTTATCTAGTTTCATAGGTTAAGATTGATTCCATGTTTAGGATAAAGCACTGGTTCATGCAAAGTATTCATAGTTCAGTTCTTGGGTTGATTCATCAAATTATCACTCTTTATTTACAAACCTTCAATTGAGTTACCATTATATTTACGTTGAGTTTCACTGTTCTCATGCTCTAGGTGTAGGATATTAATAAATGACATGCCAACTTGTTTGATATGCTACATTGTTGAGTAGTTATATGAGAGTTATTTTTTGTTTACAATGTATTTGAATATTGGTCAGTAAAATCCTTGAATATAAATTGTGGAATTACCCTCCTGGGTCTCACAAAGCCCAAAGTCCAGGAATATAATTTTTGCAGCTTTTACTCATTCGTTAGACAATCCCTTTAGATTGTTGATTATTGGAAATGGAAAAGTCCATAGGTAATTCTAAAGATCACTTCGGTTCTTAGAAAACAAACATGATATATAACTTAGTAAAATTTTAACTGTTTGTAATAAAAAAATAATTTTGTCTAACTTTGATTGGTTGATCAATATGTGCACCTAGAATGCAATTGTTGCAAGATATGCACAAAAAGGGTTTGTTGACAAGGCCTTGGAGGCATTTAGAAAAATGTAGTTGGTAGGTGTAAAGCCAAATTATGCAACCTTTGTTAGCATCCTTCTTGCTTGTGCCAAAATGGGAGCTTTAAAGTAGGGTATAGATATTCATCAATGTGTATACTTCCACATATTTACTAGAAGTTTGATACAAAATAATGTCTACAATATTTTGGTGTGGTAAAATTTCTTCTATAACTTGTTTGAGAAAATTGTATTTGAACTTGTGCTAGTTATGGTAAACTTTCTTCTATAACTTGTTTCCATTGGCAATGGATCTTGTCTGTGCTACAAGATTGAACTTGGAAATCCAAGCTTGTAGGTAAATAACCATATTGAAATATTTTACTATCCCTTACTTGTAGTGTGAGAAGTGTTAGCTAGGATTTTCTAATTTTATTATAGGTGCATAGTTTAGTTGACTAGATTGTTTAAAGTGGCAAGATGATGGTTTACATTTGTGTAAACATTTCAAGCATTATCAACAAACACATTTTGAACATGTTTCTTAGTTTTAGGAATCTGAAGGACCCTAGTAAGGATTTAAATATCCCTTTCTAATTATTTTTGGTCCTATTTTTGTTTAAGTTTTTTTCTTCCCATAATTCCAATTTGTGGTGAAAATTTCCTTGCAATGGCCTGGCTGTAGCATCTGATAGCTATCACTGCAAGAGTATGAACTACTTGGTTTGTGCAATTAAAATGATAAATGTACATAAATTTATTCTAACACTTTTTATTTATTTATAAGAGGATAATATTGCAAATAAATTGTATGATACCAATAATGATCAGAGCATGAGAAGCCAATTATAATTTATATTTGACAATGAACCATCTTAAAGACACTATTATAGTGACAAGGAAATAAGATGTTGAGTGAAAAATATGGTTGGTTTGAAGCTACAATCTATGAAGACCCTATTTTCACTTCATTCCAAACCAAAAGAATTTTTTCAAAAAATGAAATATGGGAGTTACAAACTATGGAACCCAATTCTATTCAATTCCTTGAATTAATATTAAACATTGGTCCAGTTTCAAATATGTAATATACTGTTCATTTATGCATTGATAATATCAATTTGCACAGTGAATAACAATTTAGTGTAGGGATTGGAGTATATTTCTCCCTTTTATTTTACTTTACTATATTTTGAAATTAAATATTCCTGCTTCCATAATATTTTCTTGCTTTATGAAACTCTATCTACATGTTGGTGTTTGGGTTGTTGGGATTTTCAGTTATCATGCCATTCCCTTGTTTTAGTGTTAATGTATTTGTTTAGCTTCTAGACAAAAAAATGGTGACAACTGGAATGCATATAGTAGCATTATTTTTTTGCAATTGTTGTGGGTGGATCATTGGTTGGAAATGTGTATGTCCTGGGGCCTAAACTTATGCAACATAAGTTAAATACTTAGTTAATAAGTAATGCAATGTATAACTTTCTCAAATAATGAAAGTTTGCAAGATTTCTAAGTGGACGAGTCTAAAATGGGTAATCATGGGCATGTAGTAAGTCAAATATGTTAGGACAGATCCATTTGCTGACCAAGATAGAGTGAAATTTGGGCAGATACCTTGAACATTGTTGAAAGTGTTGCTACTTTGGTTAGTCTTCTAGTAGTACACCTTTATATTCTCTTGCAATACTTTTGAATGAGTCCTAATCATGTAATTTTTTAGAATCCCCCATCTAGGTATCTCAACTATAGAACTTGGTATATGGAGCCTAATCAGACTCAGAGGTTAAATTTTCCCCACTTTTATCAACATGGTTTCCCCCCAAATTATTTAACAGGGGTTTGGGGGCAGTGCCCCCAAGACAGGGTCAAGGGGCAGCGCCCCTTGTGGGGTCTAGGGGCAACATAAAGGTGTCAAGTGTTATTTTTCTATTGGCCGACATTAAAAAATCCCTATTTTGTAATCAACATAATTCTTGATAAAAGGCTAAGGGTTAGGGTTTTTGTTGACATTATATTGTAGCATTTGTAGTAGTATTGGGTTGCAAGGATTACTAGTTGTAATTGGTTTGATTTACTAGATAATAATATTGGACTCTCTATTGGTGGATGTAGCTTGAGTTTGGGTGAACCACATTAAAGATTGTCTTTCACTGTTATTATTTCTGTGTTTTTCATTTCTCTGATTAACCTTTATTTGCATTTAATTGATATTTTTCTACATACAATTCCTAACAAAACTTTGGCTATGGAATTGGTGGTATTAAACTTATAAAATTTGATTTATAACCATTGCATATATGTTTTAGGGTATTTTTGGTTAGTATTACTATTGAGATCCATACAAGGCCAAAGATTGCAATGCACAATAGTCATGATATGTAATATTTCAGCAAGATGTAGGATTTTGTTTTGAATGTTTAGCAACTTAGAAAATGGCATTGGTGTAAAGCACATAGAGTCATGTGATTGTCTTTTATGATGGATGCCATGACAATATCCATATTGGATTGTATATATTTATCAAACTTAAATGCTTCTTATCTGTGAAAAATTGATAACATTGGGAAAACCAACATTCTCTTTAAGTAGGCAAGTAAAAGATTGATTATCTTTTGATTAGAGTCAGTTGGGCTAGTTCTCAATAAATTGTATATGGTAATTATTGGTTCATCCCATTACCAGTAGTGCAAACCATGAGGATAGAAACCTACCTATCTAAGTACCCAAATCTATTATTTAATCAAACTGTTATGATATTGTTGATGTAGGGACATGGTATATGGATGTGGGTTTTTTGAGAGCCTAGATGTGCATGGACTTGAACAATTACAACCTTTGAAAATCTTCATGGGGGGTTTAAACAAGAAACTAGGCTTCTAGAAGTACAAAATTAGATACATTTGAACCTATCAAATTATCCCTCCTTTCAATTCTTGTGCAATATGAGGATTAACTTCATACAAATTCTTGAACTCATCATATCTTTCTACTTTAACTCTCATTTTTATCATGAAATTTGGTCTCCTAGTTAATGCATTTAATTTTTTTTTGAATCACCACTCATAATATGTTAATAAAAAACAAAATAACAAAAAATGTACCAATCTCACACCTTTGATTCAAGTGACCTTCAATTTTTAAATATAATAATAGTTGATGATTTGTAGATAACATAAATTCTTCAGTCAATCAAAAATCTCTATATTTGTTTAGTGATTGAATTACATTGTAAAATTATTATAATATTTTGTATATTTGAGTATGATTTGTTTCTCATGCTATAACTAATTTAAATCCATGTATTTCATGTTATTCTACGTCAGCAATTTATAATCAATTTCTATGTAAGTTTTAATTGAATCTTCATTTTTTTAATTGATCAAGCTATATTTGAGAATAATTTTATAGTTTTTTTTTTGGGATACATGTTTTGATATATTTCAACAACTATTTATGTGATGATCCTAACTAGCATCCACACACTTTTCTTTGTAGCTTTCTATTAAGCTATGTTCTTGGAGTCTATAAGAAATGGAAGACCAGGGATTTATGTTGTTTTTGGTACTTGTAGTATCATTTTAATGAAGTGAAACACTAACCTAGGATTTAATAGGCATAAAATAGAGTAATAATTCATATCATTTTTATGATCGAAAGATTGGACTAGTTAGTGATGAAAAAACATATGTTTTAGAGTAATTTACATGAATTATGAAACTACTTTGTGACATCAATAAAACCATCCAAATTAGCAAAAACCTTGAAAAAATATTACCATGCTACTACACTAGGGGTACTAATGTAATGAGGACAATTAATTAATCTTTGGAGTGTAATGATAATAGTGAATTTTTTTAAAAATTGATTACTTTCTTTTGTTTAAGTAAATGATGGTCTTCACCAATGGGCTCTAGAGTCAAGAAACTCATGACATAAGGGTTGAGTGAGAGATTTCAAAGAGAAAAATATTGCAAAGATGATGTTTAGCCATGGTCGTATGATGAGACAAACCTTGAAACATAGTTTGATCATCATGTTCACTTTAAGATGGTTGTGAGGATTCAATACAATATAATTAAATCTTTATAGGTTAAGTATTATGTTTTTAATTGTACACAAATTGTAATGGAAATTAGAAAATTGAATGTTTTGAGTGTTCTGTTAGTGGATGTTTGTAACGTTAATGAATATAGCTTGCAATTTTTTTTCAATTGGATAAGTTGTTTCATTTTATTTTTTTACTTCTTTAACATTTTACTTAAAATAAACTTTTGTGTTTGGAAGCTTTATGCAATAAACACCTATGCACTTTATGCAATTAACACCTAGGCAAGAGAAACACAATACCATAAAGTTAAAAAACTTTGGAAGTAGAACATTGTTTATATTTTTCTTATGTACTGAAACATAATGAAAATTATGTATGTTATTGATCATGTGCTAGTGAATTTGAGTTATGTTACTAATATCACTTGCATATGTTATCTAATTAATATTTTTTTATCATTTTATGTAATTTTATGTTTCTTTAAGAATGTGCCTATGGGTGCTCCTGATTCTACTATGGGGGATTCATTGATCTTAAATCATGGTCTAATTGAAATTATAAGGAATGGGAAAGGAAAACATTACTATGATGGTGCATGAGGTAAGTTTGAAAATTGTATTTTATAGGTTCAATTATTTTATGTTCCTTATTATATTATGGTAGTTTATGTTTGTGGAATACATACCATATCTAAAGTCATTCCAACCCCTATCATGCTAGCTGTAAGATTTGATCTAGATTCTTGTGCATTAATTAACTTATTTCACCATTTTATATTTTGTTAATATTTATGTATTTTCCAAAGGGAATTTCTAGAGTAAGTCCACTGAGAATGCATCTTGTTGGCATGCAAGATCTGATTATGCCATCCAATACACCCAATGTTATGCAAAAGGTAAGATTCAATCATATGTTTGTGTGGGTTTGGTTATGTTATTTCCCCTATTATAATACTTTAATATTTATATAATTTGTGTCTTGCAAGATGCTTCAAGATGATGTGTCATTACCTTTACATCTAGACAAAAAAAATCTATCACAAGAGTGGCATCAAGCACAATACCTCATAGCATTCCCTCTACATCAAACATGTATGCTCCTAGTATCCCTATTGAAATGGGAACACATCCTCTTGTTAGGAGTACATCACAAATAAATAATCCATCAAGTCTAGGTTCAGTTAGAATTCTCCCACCAAAACATGAACAAGTTTCCTTGAGGAGTCTTAAAGAATCACAATCAAGAATACTAAGGCTCCTACCAAAAAATCTTGAAAATGTTAAAATTAGGAAATAAATACTTAAAAATTTGAGTTATAGGAGAGGAAATTATTGGGGAGTGTAGGGATTACTTCAGACAAACATGTAAAATTATCTAGAAATATTATCTTATTATTCTTTTCTAGTTCATATTTTACTTTTATCACTATAATAGCATGTTGACTAGTAAACGGATCATTGCTGATTATATGGTTGCTTGATGATCTCACTGCAAATACAAGAAATAAATGATAAAGTAACTAATGTACCTATAGGGGAATCTACCTCAACCCCTAAGACTACAAAAATATCCTCAATAACTACAAAAGGAACACAAGAAGTTACAATCTTGCTCACCTCAAAAGGAAATGTCTTGAGGGATGAAATGGGGTTAAAATTATTTCACTTTAGTTTTCTTCGTGCAAAAAAATTATTTGGAAATACCATTCAAATGAATTGGAGGAAGAAAGTGAATGCTAAGAAAGATGAACTCTTTAAATATTTCATAATAGCATTTGAAATTCTTGGTTTTAATAAGGAAATTATTCTAGATATTACATAGAAATACATTCACTCTAAACAAGAGAATTTAAGGTCGAAGCTAAAAAAGGACTTGAGATATCCACGTCCAGCTTGGATCATAGACCAAGTGACATGGGATGAACTTATGAAAGATGTCAAATTTAAGAGGAAGGCCCAAAATTATCCAAACTATAGGTCATCTACACGAGGAGGATCTAAAAGATGCCTTCAAGATACAATGAAAGCAACCCAAGCTAGGGTTTCATGTATTGGATCCCATAAATTAGGATCTAGTGGGTACAATAGCATTCATGGTGGCTTCGAAAGTGAATATTTTCCTCTATTGTATTCTCTATTTCATAAAAAAGGTCATGAAAAACTTGTGAGTTAATTGTATCTTATGAGTCATTGTACATTATAAATCTGGATATATTTGTTTATGTAGGTTCACCAATATCAAAAGGAAGCTTCAAAGGAGGACCTAAAATATGCTTTACTACATGGTTCCCAAGGCCTTTGACAACATATGCTAGATCGAGGGGATAAATTAGTCACTGGTCATGAATATGAGGTAAGTTCTTTGCATGATGGGCTATAATAAAATTTCATATTTTTCCTTCATTTCCATTGCAAAGAAAATGATACAAATATTAATCTAGAAAAATACACCTAGAATTACAATAGTTTCTTTTTTTCATAGAGAAATTGTCACGGCCCCTATTTTTAATAAGTAATTTATAATTCAATAATACTATTTTAATGATCATTGCATCTTATTTTTATTTAATAAGGTAGATTATTGTTATAGCTGCTAAATTAATTAAATGTTAGTTAATGTTAATTTCTCTTAGAAGAAATAAGAATAGTTTTAAATAATTTATTGATTTTATTTGAAAATTAAAATTACTATTTATTGTTTTAAAGATAATTGTGATGTAAAGTTAATAAACCATATTTGTTGTTCAACATTAGTTTTAATTGAAATTCAATGGTATCTCATTATTATTACCAAGGATAAATATTATGCATGAAAAATAAATATTATTTTATTTTCAACATTCGATTATTGGGAATGTGAGGATAAATCTTTAAAAGAGGGAAAAACTATAATGGAAACACACAATTGTTTTCATATTTTTTCTTGTTTTCTCTACAAAAATATAACTGAAAATGGGCACTAGGAAGCACAAAAAAACAAGAATGGTGGAAGAAAAGAGGAAACACAACAAGAAGAGGGAAATCAACTGCAAGAGAATTCCAGGTTTCCAAATTCTTCTCCAATTCTTTCAATTTCAAAATGTGTAGATAAACGATTGTTTGAGGAAAGATTGAAATCATTCATTTAAAATCCCAATTGTTTGTATATGTGAAAATTATGTATTTAGTGTGCAAACGTATAATTTTTTGTATTATATTCTATGACAAGACTATACAGTTATGTTTCTTTTTGCTTATCCTCCTTGTAATATATATACATATACGTCTCCATATATATATAAGTATGGGTGCATAGCAGGCTACCATTCTGATACAAATTGAAACCCCTTTTAGAAGTACCAATATATTTTCAAAGAATCAACGAAATACCATTTTATTTTTTTATACATTCCTTTGAATGTTTAATTGATATCCTGTTCATTCAAAAATCACCGAATAGGGAAAATTCACTGGTCTTTAATATTTGGGAATATGAGTGTTTTAACCTTAGCATCTGGACTCTAGAGTCTTTGTTGTCTATGAGGGTTGTAATCAATTTAATGAATGGAGCACAATTTTTTTTTTCAAGTCTATATTTTGTGCACAACATATTTTCCTATTAATTATTGATCTGGAACATATAAAAATGAAAAGTTGAAGGTTGCACTGCGAAACATTTTGCCAAGGTTATGATCAAAGACCATGAAGTGATACCAACATATCATATGAATATATGATGCTTACTTGAAATATGGTACCTGTACAATAATTTGTTTCCTTCAATACATGTCAACTAAAACATATCCTTTAGTTATTTAAAGAAGATCTTGATTATGATTAGGTCTAATATCTGTTATACCCAAACCCGAAATCAAATTTGTGTAAATTATTTTTCTGACACATTTACATTGTGAAATTTCTTTCCCTAGACAATAAGAAGTCTTTCATAGAACTTTTAACTATTACACCATAGACGCACAATATACCACAATGTGATTTAGTTTTATTAGTTATTTTTTTTATAATAAAAACATTACATTTCTTTCATCTTGCACATGGCTGACATAGTTTGTTGGAAAACATTTTTATGTTATAATTATCTTCAATTTAATTATTTAAGTGGTAAAGATATATTTACATAGGAAATATGTTTCTATGTTATTTTATTGTAATGAGTCTGATCCTCCAGTTGGAATCAACAAGCTCAAATCGATATGTATTAAGAGCAAAGTGGAATCAATTTAAATGTTTGACAAATAGGACAAGTATAATAATATTTTTTCTAGTAATGAACTAATAAGTTATTTGCATTGTGAAAAATAAGACAATATAAAGTATATGAAAGTAAATAGTAAATAAATATTTAGGAAAAACTAAAAATTTTATGGCTAGAGCTCTCTATATTCCATAGATTTGTTGTCAAGTCTACACCATGAGAACAATTATCATTTAGTATATATATATATATATATATATTTGAAGCTTCTAAAATGTTTGATAAATATTGGCATGTACTTAGATTTGAAGAATATTTTCTTTTTTTTTGGGGGGAGGGGATTTATACTAGAGAGTTTGCTGCTATGCTCTTTAAGTTTTTCTCCATCATGAGTGTTAATTTAAATTCATTGAGTAGTTAAGTACTTTTTCTTTATATCATAATTTGAAAGTTGCAATAGATTCACCTATTCAATCTCATTTATTGGCAAGTATTAGTAAACAATTTGTCTATTGTGGGAGTAGGGTAAGATACCTTTTATAAGAAAATTTGAAAACTTCACATTTCACTAATCACTTAACATTTTCTGATGTGTTCAGATTCCTTGTAAGCTTTAAGCTACATATTTGTGAGTTTTTTTGCACAAAAGAATTTCAACACTTATGCCAGGTCTTTCACATCATGAATAACTACTTTATGAGCGAAATCATCTGGATCATATTATTGAACTTCCTTATTTCATTTGTGTACATTACAGACCAATGCATTGGGTATTGGGTGGAGGAACTAGTATTCAATAATAAGGATAATTAAAATTGTTGGTGCAATGAATCATCTATGTTTTTTATCATGCATTAGCATAAGGATTGTCAACATCATATGTATTCAGTTCACACAAGGATTATCATAGATGATTCTTGGGATTATCAAGAATCATCATTGTGCACTTTCATTTCCTTATATCATTCTTTATCTTTCATTATTGCTTTACATTTCTCTATTGCTCATCTTGATTCTATGTCAATTCATCACAATGTTACTAGAAATTTTACTACCTACTTCCACTGCTCTTGATGTACATCAAGACTGGATTAATTTTAGTTTAGTGTTCTATGCAATCCTTGTTCAGGACCTGAGGGTCAAGGAAGCAAAACATGGAGACTTTTGCTTTCCTTATATTGTAAACATGGGCGTCTTTCATGTCTTGATGAATGAATTTTTTGATGGCTTTATTATTCAGAAAAATGCAATGAAGTTGTAAATGATCATGATAT
This sequence comes from Sequoia sempervirens, assembly GCA_007258455.2. Classification (NCBI taxonomy): domain Eukaryota; kingdom Viridiplantae; phylum Streptophyta; class Pinopsida; order Cupressales; family Cupressaceae; genus Sequoia; species Sequoia sempervirens. Next base: position 12,631 of record VDFB02182289.1, read on the forward strand.
TTAAAAAGTTAGATCATTGCTAGTGAGGCATTTTCATTAAGCTAGTGAGGCACTTTTACAAGTGGTTTTTCATCCCTACGAGGGTTTTCCACTCATAAAAATATTTGTGTTATGGTTTCTTTGTGGATGCATTTATGATCTTGCTATTTCCTTAATTTTCATTACAATATTTGAATTTATGTGTATTATGTTATCTTTGTGTAAGCGTACATGGCTAGATTATGTAAAGGCATGACCTTGTTTTAATATACTTTGATTCATTGATGTATGTTATTCCATTTGAATTTAGTGATGAAAGTAATTAATTATTCCTCTGCAACTTTTTATAATTAATTTTATTCTATTAATTTATTTTGGAAATTAAGGGATATAATTAGTAAATGCGATTTTCAAACCTTACATAAATGAAACAAGAAAAGCTAAAACTATGATTTGAGTTGCTACAAGATTAATAACTATAAATTTACATATTGAAAAGCATATATTTTCATAGTTTATTAAATTCTATGCTTTGAAGCAAGCAAATAAGGTTTGATATGTTATTTTAATGAGTTAAATTATGGTGTGTATAGGAATCCCAACAATCAAACTCATCAAGTAGTGAGCATGAAGAGGAGCTAGAGGAATATTATGAATTGTTTGTTGCACACAATGGTTCGATTGTCATTCCTGAACCTCGGTAGGAAACCATCCTTGAATTTTAGAAAGTGGGAGACAAGAATAATGAGGAGGGTGTTCAATGTGATGAACAATCGACACCCACAATTAGAATAGTTCCTCATAGAAAGAGGACACAAAGGAAGAGGATGGATAGAAACAAATGAATGAAAGACATATATGTGCTTCTTATGTTTGGGAAATTATTGTCAATATTCAATATTGGTTATGTCATATCCATGGTCTATATTTTTGGTTGTGGAGAAAATCCCATATCATTTTGTAAGATATAGAACATTGGAAATAATTACAATTAATATGGTATTTCTCATTGTTATCTTCAATTGCGAATGTAAATTTGTCTGAGAAAGAGAAATAGTAGCTAGTTCTAAGGATTGACTTTCTATTTGAGCCTATTTACCTTTTCTAATCTTCTGCCTATTTGGAATCTATTTATTTGGGTTCTCCAACATAGTGTTCATTTTTTTTCTCTTGGAAAGGTAGATTTATGGTGCATATAACCATGGCTCCCTTCTATTATTGTTTCCCTTCTACAACTTTGTCCATCTAAAATCTTCTTTACTATTTCCTAAACTTTAGATTGCAAACAAGGTGGTACAATTGGCAAAGTTGTGCTACTATCTAGTTGGACCTGCTTAAATTCTTTATTTTGTTTAGATGAGGATGATTTTTTCAATACATAGATTGAATTTTCATCATGTTTGGAAAAATATAAATAAAAATTCTAGCAAATAGAAGGATGCTAGAATCTGGAAACATTGAATGTTGAAAACCACACTAAAAAGATAATTAAAATATATTGTTTATTTTTTTAATGCATTTTTTCATATTGTCTCTAGAGAGACAATAGTTGGGATTAAAGACATATTGTCTCTAAAGAGACAAAAATACTTTTGTTTCATATTGTCTTTACAGAAACAATTTTTTAAGACAATAATTTGAGACACTCACTTAAAAATAATATTTAAGATAATACACAAGTTTTTTTTGTCTTAAGTTAAGATAATTTACTAAAAAATTGTCTAAAACCCCTTCTCTATGTAGTAGTGCCAATTACCTCATCGACCTCTAGGTTGGTTAAATTTTATGTTTTTTGGCTTTATCGTGCATTATTTGTTTGTAATTGTAGTTTAGGGTTTGTTTATTTTGTTTGTAATTAGTTTCTAAATTATATTTGCAAAAAAAAATCACCAATTAGTTTGCTCATTTTATAGTTTTTAAATTTTATTCGTTTGTATTTGTTTGTAATTAGGTTTTGTTTGTAATTAGTTTATTCATTTTATAGTTTTTAAATTGTATTTGTAAACAAAACCATCAAAATAAACCAAAAACTTTAAATTCTAAACCAAAAACCACAAAATCTATACCTAATTTAGCTAAAACACTAAATCACACAAACCACAAAACCTAGACTTAGAAACCAAAACCCTAAACCCTAAGTTCCACAAAACTTAGACCTAGAAACTAAAACACTTAAATGTAAACCCTAAACCACAAAACCTAGACCTAAAACCCTAAACCCTAAAATTGGTATTTAATTCATCCCATAATTAATTATCAAATCTCTTTTATAAGACATTAATGTGATGTCTTCATCACACATAAATTCTATAATATCTTAGATCAAATTAATGAATCATTTTAATGACCTAGTTTCTCCAACCCATCCTCCTATCACAACCTTGAATTTATACCAATTTTATGGATACTGCCACCTTTCTTGAAATGCCCCTCTACGCTTCACCCTAGTTGTTCATTGTGATTTGGTTTGCCTCTTTTATCATGTTATTGTTCACCATTTCGTTGTGTGATCTGGTACTTCTTAGTATATTGTGCATTTGATTTAAGTTGGGTAATTAGTACTTGATTAATTATTACATTAAAATAAATGTTTTAATACATTGAAGAATTGATTAAATAAATAATACTAATTCCTTTATTAAGTTTAAATAAGTTAAGAATGTGACTTAACATAGAAATATTAAAATAAATTAAATATTATAAAAGTTGATTTTGGTTCGCAAATAAATGAAAGATTGAATAAATAAATTAAATATTTTAAAAAGTGGATTTATTGGGTACAAGTAAATAGATATATTTTATTGAGGAGTGGTAGTTAAGGATGGAGGGGAAATTTAAAAAAAATAATTAAATTAATGAAAGAGCATGTAGTAACATGCATTGTGGGTGGTTAATAAATTGGTTAATTATTAAAAGAAAGGGACTTTTTCACAATTTTTGGAAAAATGAATTTGGCTGCTTCCTATTAATGTTTCTTGTTCTTGGTAGCTTTTTCTATGAATTTGGGCGTTTTGGTTTTGGGATTCCTAATGTGTTGTAGACTTTTAAAGTGGGTTGAAGTTGTGTTGTAGCTGGAAGCTGGGAGTGTAAGCTCTGCACCAAATCTTCTCTTTGGCAAGCAGAAGAAACCAGGGTAAGGCGTTGATTTCTCCTCTTGATAAATTTATCAAGCCCAAATCCCTTTAGGGCATACCTTGTATTCAAATGTTTGCATTTATTTGAGAATCTCTAAAGCATTTTTCTTCAAACTTAATTGGGTGTAACCTACAATATTTTGAATCCTGTGTGTAAGGGTCTCCTTGAGGCCGTTGGTCTGTCTGTGTAAACGCCTACCCTTTTGTGGTGTGCAACTTTGCACTTACTAATCACATTTTCTTGAGAGATTCATCAAACCTTTTGTGCATATTATATTGAGCATTCTTTTATGTTTAGCATTCGATAAATAAACCCTAAGACTGATATCCTGTAAAGGCATTTATGCTTGGTATTCTTCACATACAATATTTGATGGAAACATTTCATGATCCTTTCGATTATAATTCTTTGAGACCTCTTTGCTGATAGTTACTTGAATACTATTATGCTATCTGGGCACATGCGCCTTATAGCTTTTATACCTCTATCAATACTACTCAACAAATCGAACTATTTCAACCTCTTGCCTAGCTCTATAAACGTCGATTGTAATAACTATAACTATATACTATAATCTATCACTTTACCAGTAAGTTGAAGCCTTTACTCTGTATCCATGTCCTCTGTGTCTTCAAGGTCTGGAGGCTCCACCCGCGAAGGACCAATCCACACTCGGTTCAGTGGAGACACTTGCAATAGCCTTAAGGAAATCAATCCCCCAGTGCGTATGGTTTTGCTTGGCATTGTCATCTATGTTTATAGCTAGAATTATGAAGGGGACAAAATGCTTGTAACATTGGTGGTCGTAAAGTACAACCCCACAACTGCCACATCTAGGAATATATATAAACCAACATGGTCGAACCAAATTCTTCATTATAATTTTCACTTTTCCTTTGTCTAGCCCCACATCCAAAAGGATCGCCATTAGATACAACATTTTAATAGCATATAGAACCACTGGGGCCCTTGTCTTCAAAATCTTCTGCAATATTAGCTCCATCATTGTTCCCAAGAACGCCATCTATTGTCACCTGGTTTTGAAGCTGAATATAATGTCTATTGTGTGCTTTGTAATGGTGTTGAGAGTCGTTTGATACGCCATATATTGGAAATTTGCATCGTATTATGAACGTCACTCGTTCCACCAAAAGTGGTGGCCATTTCCTACAATAATTTTGGATTATGAGCATGCAAATTCATTAAATATCCCCCTCCGAACTTGCATGTACATTATACCCTAAATCTAGTGAATCCAAAATAAAATCATAGGTATTCATGATAAATTATTCGTGTGATGCAATAAGGGATTACTGTCTGGGAGGGACGCGCAGCTTTCAGCCACTAAACCAACCGGACTGCCTACACCCAAATCACAAGCAAAGCTTACAATGTTAGTATGCGTTTCATAGTACTTCTTTAACTTGATGATTTCTCAAAGCTCCTTTATAAAATCTTTTGTGCTTAACCTATGACTATCTCTTTTAACTTCTATGAGATGACAAATCAAGGAGGTATTACATCGAATAGACTTGGGTCAATTCTTGTAACCACCTCTGGCTCTTCTCTAAGGAAAAATCAACCATACATCTCTATTGCGCCTGGGCTTAAGTGTCACACACTAAGCTCCGTTGGGGTTACGATGTGTTGGCACTAGCTGTGACCCACTAGCCTGTTTTTGCAGGGAAGTACTGTCTGATGGCTGTGACCCAAGGCAAAGGCTATAGAGGTGACAATTTGCACCGGGCATCGATGGCCATCCCATGGCTGCACCCGTGCAAACCCTGCAAGCCTCTGCTACGGTCAAACCTGCTGTGCCCGTGCTTGTCTCTCCTAACGGCTTCCGTACTTCCTGCTGCAGCTGTCCCATCACCTCCAAGTCCGGCACTCTTCACTAAATTTATAGACAGCTGCAATGCAATAAAAAAAAAAATTTGACTTACAAATTTATTTATTTTTTACCATGTTTTAAACAATTAAAAAAGAATGGCATTTTACTAAATTAAATTTAATAAGAACATGGTATAATTAAACACAGTAAATTTTTTGTAATTTAATTTAATTTAATTTAATTATTGTGTTTTAATAAATTATTTTGACTTAACAAAAAAATTATAAAAAATAATTGTGAAATTAAAATATTAGTTTTATAATATAAAGGATTAATTAAAAATCGTTAAAATAGTTTTATTTGACTTAAAGTAAAAAAATTTACTATGTTTTATATTATTTAGAAACGATTTAAATTTAATTTATATAATTTTTTAAAATTATTTTAGAGTTCAAATTAAGTATAATTTGTTTATAATTTAACACATTTTATTATATAAATATTATTAAATATAAATTAAAAGAATTATAATTATAATTAAATATTTGAATATTAAACTATTAAATAAATTGGTTTAATTCTTATAAATTAAGTGTATCTTTTATAAACAAGAGCTGCGGGCAGCCAAGTTTCTGCCAAAATGTTATAAAATAGTTATGTTTTAAAAAGTTAGAAATGAAATTATTGATGACAAAAAGTTATAAAATATTTATGTTTTAAAAATTTAGAAATGAAATTATTGTGTAACAAGAACAAATGATTAAGCTAAGGATTGTATTTGTTGTCATAACTTTAGTTCTAGAGAATTCTTAATTACCAATTCTTATTTCTGCATATGAATCCAATTGAATGCCTTTCCATATCATTATGGAAAATTTTATTATTGCAACCCTAACTCTAACACTAATTAAGCCCTAACCCTAACCTAATTGAACTTGTATTATAACCCTAACTCTAACACTAATTGAATTGTAATCATAACCCTAGGTATCGTTGAAACCTAACCCTAATTGTATCAAAACTTAGGGTTAGGGTTCAATTAGTATTCAATTTGGGTTAGGGATCAATTAGGGTTACAATTCAATAAGGGTTTAATTAAGGTCAGGGCCCGCACGTGAATTGGCTGCAAATCTAAGTTGTCAGTACGCTACTAATAAGTACCATTATTTATTTTCAAAAAGCAATTCAAGATTTCATTTCGAATGGAAAATAATATATTAAAAATTAATATAATATTAAAGTGGAGAATATAGTAGCAATTCTAATAATCAATAAAAATGTTAAATTTAAATGTTAATCAGGTTTTAAAAATATAATTAAATAATAATGTATTTATTGATTTGTCAATCTAAATTAAATAAAACAATTATGTTTAAAAAATTATTAGATAAAGATATTAAGTGAAAGTAAAAAATAATTATGATAGAGTTCACATATATATTTAAAAATATATAAAATTAATAAAATAATTTTTCAAATAAATAGAATAAAATAACTTTAAACATGTAAAAATTAATATAATTCTTACATAAATAAAAATAAAAATGTTTGACCCTTAACTATAACTTACATTAAATTTTTATATTAAATATACTAAAATATATAAAAAGGGTTAAGCTTAAAAATGTGTTTGGGATGAGCAATAGGGTTAGGGTTAGCTTTAGGATTATGTTTAAGATGAGCAGTGGGGTTAGGGTTGGAGTTAGCATGGAGTTAGTAGGGTTAGGGTTAGGGTTAGCTTTAGCTTTATTTATTATTAATTTTTAAATTGTTAATAAAAATGATTAATTATTATTTAACTATATATCATAAATAAAATATTCTAAAACATATATTTCTCATTATAAATAAATTAATTATTACAATTTTTTTTTATGCGTTAGGGTGTCCCCGCGGCCCAACAACCCATACCTTAGATACCTAAGATGAAATGGAATACATTTCTATAAAGTTGGAATCATTTTTCCATCATGTTATTTGTTTCTATTTATACATTCTATTACACTTAGCTCCATGTTATCAATGTCCACACATATTATTGCATATCTAACTTTTATTATCCCCTTTATTGTCACCCATATCTACAAATTCATTCTCTACCTAGATACTATTACTTCCATGTCCTAAACCAATCACATATGTACAAGATTGATCCTATACCTATGGATTTGACCCCTAAATTTTTAAAATTTAAATTCAAAATTTGGTTGAATCCTTACTATTTCTTTCTCACGTTGATCCAACTTGGTTCAAATTTGGAGTGATTTAGTACTATATACTTATATTCCAAGGAATTCAATTGTATTTATTTAATCATCCTCTTATATCCAATAAACATTCACAAAATCCTATGAAATGGATAAAAGAATCATTTGAGGAATTCTTTAACTATAGCATGAAACAAACTAATCCTACATTATCATTCTAGAACATATACATGTCTAAATATTATTGTTCTCAAAAATTTCCGCAAGTGTAAAGAATGGTATTTCTAGGAGGTTGACCTATTGGTTTTTTCCTTGCTTATCATGGTTATACCTTTCATTGGATAAACCCTTTTCATTTCAATATACCTTGTAGCTCAATTAGTTTAAAGCACACATCACTTAATCTAGCTTATCTTTTAACACATGGGATTTTCTTCTCTATCATTTGTCCTGAGGAAAAACATCATCTCACTCATCTTATGTATTTTTCCTTTATTAGCTCTTAATGTTCATAGTAATCTTAAAGGGCTCCCTTAATGTGTAGGGATCCTTATCCCTTAACAAATAGTTTATCTTGGCACAATAAGTATTGCAATATAGGGCAAGGAACATAGAACCATTTGGTCTCATGTATGCAATCCACTTGTGTGCCTATTCCTCGGGGTTAGATTTCTAACTTTTAAAACCTTGAGATTTGTTTGTGCATTGTGTTTTAAGGATTTTTTTTCCTTAATTTAATTCACTTTTTGGAACCCACTCTCTTATCTTTCTTTTATAAGGCATATGTGTGGAAATATACCCTTTTACCTTGTATAAAGGTATTTATAATATTAACACCAAATGAAGTTGAAAACAAGTTACCCACTAATTATCTTATTGAACTCAAATTTTAAAGGGGATAGTGGGTTTTACATGTTTAAAGTTATTTTATTCTATTTATTTGAAAAATTATTTTATTAATTTTATATATTTTTAAATATATATGTGAACTCTATCATAATTATTTTTTACTTTCACTTAATATCTTTATCTAATAATTTTTTAAACATAATTGTTTTATTTAATTTAGATTGACAAATCAATAAATACATTATTATTTAATTATATTTTTAAAACCTGATTAACATTTAAATTTAACATTTTTATTGATTATTAGAATTGCTACTATATTCTCCACTTTAATATTATATTAATTTTTAATATATTATTTTCCATTCGAAATGAAATCTTGAATTGCTTTTTGAAAATAAATAATGGTACTTATTACAGTAGCGTATTGACAACTTAGATTTGCAGCCAATTCACGTGCGGGCCCTGACCTTAATTAAACCCTTATTGAATTGTAACCCTAATTGATCCCTAACCCAAATTGAATACTAATTGAACCCTAACCCTAAGTTTTGATACAATTAGGGTTAGGTTTCAACGATACCTAGGGTTATGATTACAATTCAATTAGTGTTAGAGTTAGGGTTATAATACAAGTTCAATTAGGTTAGGGTTAGGGCTTAATTAGTGTTAGAGTTAGGGTTGCAATAATAAAATTTTCCATAATGATATGGAAAGGCATTCAATTGGATTCATATGCAGAAATAAGAATTGGTAATTAAGAATTCTCTAGAACTAAAGTTATGACAACAAATACAATCCTTAGCTTAATCATTTGTTCTTGTTACACAATAATTTCATTTCTAAATTTTTAAAACATAAATATTTTATAACTTTTTGTCATCAATAATTTCATTTCTAACTTTTTAAAACATAACTATTTTATAACATTTTGGCAAAGCTCTTGTTTATAAAAGATACACTTAATTTATAAGAATTAAACCAATTTATTTAATAGTTTAATATTCAAATATTTAATTATAATTATAATTCTTTTAATTTATATTTAATAATATTTATATAATAAAATGTGTTAAATTATAAACAAATTATACTTAATTTGAACTCTAAAATAATTTTAAAAAATTATATAAATTAAATTTAAATCGTTTCTAAATAATATAAAACATAGTAATTTTTTTTTACTTTAAGTCAAATAAAACTATTTTAACGATTTTTAATTAATCCTTTATATTATAAAACTAATATTTTAATTTCACAATTATTTTTTATAATTTTTTTGTTAAGTCAAAATAATTTATTAAAACACAATAATTAAATTAAATTACAAAAAAATTTACTGTGTTTAATTATACCATGTTCTTATTAAATTTAATTTAGTAAAATTCCATTCTTTTTTAATTGTTTAAAACATGGTAAAAAATAAATAAATTTGTAAGTCAAATTTTTTTTTTTATTGCATTGCAGCTGTCTATAAATTTAGTGAAGAGTGCCGGACTTGGAGGTGATGGGACAGCTGCAGCAGGAAGTACGGAAACCGTTAGGAGAGACAAGCACGGGCACAGCAGGTTTGACCGTAGCAGAGGCTTGCAGGGTTTGCACGGGTGCAGCCATGGGATGGCCATCGATGCCCGGTGCAAATTGTCACCTCTATAGCCTTTGCCGTGACCCAAGAGCCTGCTGCTAACGGTCTAAGCTATCGAACCCTGTTGTCCTTGTTAAGCCATCACCTCCAGGTCCCATCAATGCCTATTGCAGTCAGCAAAGCCTTCTGTCCCTACAAAAAGTGAGAATTTTAAAAAGTAGGAGATTTGAAACAACCCAGAATTCTAAAAGCGGGAGATTTAAAATGATGGGCGGGAGTTTTCAAATGAACATGCCTTTTTTCTTGAGGAGAATAGCCGCGCCCTGAAAGCAGAGCCTCTGGTAGTTGAGAAGAATGAATAGAAAGATGAAGATGATAGCACCAGGCAAAGTGGATTACGTCCAAAGGCACGCCATAGAGTCCCGTGATGTGTGGATTGTGAGCACAGATAAACTTTTATCACATAATGGTCAGTACAGTATATTTATTATTTCAAAGTTCAGTTCATGTATTTTTCTGAAAGCAAATGTTTACTTGTTTTTGTTTTAATAGCCTATTGAAGCCAAAATTTACAAGCTTTGTCTCTGTTTGATGGTGTGGATTTCAAAACGCAGCCCAGGAATTGAGGGGCCATATGAGTCCTTGTTCAGGATTTTTTGGCAAAATTGCTTGCATCAGCGCCAAACTTTCAATTTGAATTTGTAAATTCATAATCAAAGTCCGTCGATTTTTAGAGTCACTGGAGATTCTATGCCTACGATGGTCTCGAAAATATTTCTCGCTTTCGATGAAGTTTCTTCTGAATTGGAATGAACATTCAAGAGATTGATGTTGACAAAGGCTGCTCTCATGGCACTATCCAGTCTGAGCCTCAAAGATCTCAAGTATATCTCCCATGAATCACTCTTTCTTTTCCTAAAATCATCTCATTTCTTTCTGCTAATCCTTATGACACACATCAAAAAGCAATAACTAAAGATTATAAATATATTTGAAATTTTGCGTCTCTGATATCTTAGGAGTTTAAGATGTTGAATATTAATGCAATATGTTTAAGATGTTGAGGTATTTGATATGTGAAGCAAGATTACGCCATGGATGTAGTTATTTTACTCCAATGAATACGTTATGAGTGTTTGTGCTTCAACAAATGCAACCAATACCCTTCCTCTAAAACACATGATTAAAATTTCAATTTGGAGATCAATCCCTATCAACCTGCTATTTAAGTCTTAGTGTGAAGTCATTTTCAAGGATTTAAAAAGTTATTTATTGAACCTCTGATTTTTAATAAAACTTTTAGTAAAGGTTGAATTTTTGGATGTTTTTGGATTTAATTGTAGATTTTTTTTTAATATTAAATATTCAATTTTTAAAAATTGAGTTGAATTTTTAGAAATAATAGAAATATAGATAAATTATTGGTGTTAGGTTTTGAAAAATTTATGACAAAATAATATATCTACATTAATTATGAGTGAGAAATAAGATTGTGAACAAGCTCTAGGACAATTCACTACACCAATTCACTCACCGATGGTTCTAGGAAAATTCACCGCCATGACAAATTCACCACAAGTAAAATTCACCACCACTAACTCAACCCCATTAAAAATTAATTGCATTAATATTTATCAATATATATTAAAAATGTTAATACCATTAATTTTTTGTGGTAGTGAGTTGTTGGTGGTTAATTTTACTTATCCCATAAAGACTCAAAAAAATATTAGAAAGAAATATTTTGTGATTTTTTTTATGTATAGTTAAATATTATAGACTATTTTATTTAATAAAAAAGTATGATAAATAATTTTATTTTTGGATAAAAGTAACTTTTATGATATATATATATATAATAATAATAATATTTATGTCTTATTATAAGATTATTAAGAAAAATGTAATGGGTTTCAAAACTTGCAATTTCACATACATAAACACATTGTAATAAAATGGTGATGTTATTTAAAATGTATATGTAGATAAATATAATTATGAATATCTTATTAGAAATTTGTGTCAGAACATTCTTTATTTTTTAACCTACATGTTATGACATATTCACAATATGCCCTTCACATTGTACACACTACATACTATGATAAATTTGCATGCTTCAAAATACGTGTTTTATAACCTACACTTTGTCACACACAAACACACTATGTTGAAATGTTGTTATTTAAAATGCATATGTAAAAAACACATAATCTTGGTATTGATACAAACTTTAATGTTCAAAATTCTATTTAATATATTTTTTCATTTCTTTTCTTCACAATGAATAAATTGCATTTTATTTCTAATAACTCATTAACTTGGTAAAGAAGGTATAACTAACAATTTTATAAATGACTATTACATAAGTGAATCATTTTTTTATAGTTCTGTGTTTATCATGCAATGTGATACTACTATTTTTACTTTGTAAAATCAATGCCTCATATATTATGGAATGAAACTGACTTCATAAAAGGTTTTACTAGTTTAATATGTTTGTTTAAAGTTAAAATGATAGCAATGAAAATTTACAAATGTCATAAAATTTTAATTGATAGGGATGGTTAGTATAAAATTCCAAACTTGGTTCTCACTTAGATCTTAAGTTGATTTTGTTTGTGGCATATAAATAAGTTACCATCCATATTAGTCAATTAATTAGTGACTCACTTTTCACTAAGATATTAATTGTTTCTATATCTGTACCGACTCCCCGGCTGCGCTCCCACCTTGGAAGATGTCTGAAAATACAGCCATGTAATGATAGAAGTGACACGCTTATTCCACATATTTTGGTTCAAAAGCAGGCTGGCTAAATCCTCCATCACTTCTGCATTTGCTTATTTGCATATAACTGTGTATTTTTTATCTACTTATCCCTATTTCATTCTTATTACCTTATTTCCGCGTTTGTTCACTCCAAGATGCATGCATCTTATTTGTTAGCAGAACATTCCAGCACGAGGAGCTCAATATGAACCAGGATGGTCTTGAGATCCTCCTTATAATCAACAATCCCCACCATTTCAGATTTCAGGAACCAATTTCTTTGCCCTTCTATTGGTTTATAGACCAACTAGCATGTTCATGCAGAGATATAAAACACCATGATGTTTAAGTACTTATTCAATGTATATGCATAAACCATCTTAACTAGAGCATGCTCTTCAATTTTAAAGGGCAGTAAAGGAGTTAAATTTGTATTGATATCATATAAGCCACTTGCATGTTTGTGAATGTTGTTGTAAGGCCCTGTAGTTAATGCAATATTAACATCTCTTGGATTTCTTTTAGTAAGTTACATTATTCTTGATTAGTCGAGTTGGATTGATATATAATGGGAGCTTGATCTAATACCTATAATGGATAAATTAATTTAAAAAAATGGTACTCATAATGTTAATAATATAACTATCTTTATCAATATTAATTTCATCTTTAATACTATTATTAATATAAGTAACATCGATATGCAAATTAATATCTTTATTAATTCTATTGTTACTATTAATATTACGAATTAAACTAATATCATTAATTACGCTGTTGTTACATCTATTATGGATTTCACCTATGATTAATATTATAATTAGTCAAGTGGTACTAGCATGAATTATAGATTTCATAGTAACATGACTTTTGATCGGGGGACGATATACTAACATCAACCATAAAAATTAGCAGTTAATGTTATGCTTTGCTATTGTAGCAACTTCAAAACAATACGATAAAGATGAATTTTGAATATGGTGTCTTCTTTGCATCAATACAAACCTAAGGAATTGTAATAATGCGGTGGATAGATGGGAATTTAAATAAAATCTATTATCCTCCCGTCAATTTATTCACAATCCTACTGAACTTGTCAATGTCAGGAAGGGCCATTTAAGGCACAGATCGTCCAACAGGATTAAGTTAGATTCCTTGGTAAATTCACCGCCTAAAATCAAAGATCATCTGAACTTCTTAATGTTTCATGTCAGGGGAAATATTATGTATTTATCTACTTTATTCTTCTTTCAACTACTCAGCTCAGGAATGTCTTTTCAAATCTTTTTGAGATATGGTTTTTAATTACCTCTGTCATCTATATTCACTCTGCTATATTGCGTACAATAAGCCGAAACATTTATGGCATATTGAACATGAGTTGCATAACTCTTATATCATGTTGATGGTGATATGGATTTATAATTGGAGAAACTCAATATAGTCTAATGGCGGATTATGGTGTCAGAGATCTTCCACCGCCTAATTAATGGTAAGAGGGTGTACCTTGACATAGGTAGCATGCTTTTTCTATTTGGTGTGAGAATTATGAGTAAAGAGGTGGAAGTTGAGTGTCATATGAAAGTGGGGAGGGGGGGGGGTAACAGTAAAGGCTGTGTCAATTAATCCAATGGCGGGCCAACTTGCCATTATGGCTTCACCTAAACATGACCCTTGGAGAGGTTGAGAGCCAGGGGAATTAATGAAAGGTTGGCCTCTGGGCAAGGGGAGGTTGGAAAATTTTAAGGAGACTTATTGTGTATGATGGCGGCACAGCTGGGAGGTCACGCTTCCATAGTTAAAAAAGAAAAAAAGAGAGGAAAATAGTGTTGTGGGAGTTTGTGGATAGGAAGATCATCTTGACTCATCTGAGTCCACCATTTATATTTCATGCAGGTCCAGTGAACAGGGGAATAGAAAAAGAAGAGGATGAGGTTCCAGACACATTATCCCAACTGGAGTTTTTGAAAGCCTATAGTATTGACGGGGGTGGGTAAATAAATAACACTGTAATTGAGAGTGTCTAATGTGCAAATCTTATTCTCAATCCATGAACACAAGTTGCATAATTTAGCTATTATAATCCATCATGAAACCAGAGTATATATATATAGAAAAATGATAAGCTACAGGGGCGTTGGCAATACTTCTCTTTCCTCCAAACACTACCATTTTATTCTCGAAGACATGTTAGAGAAGAAAACCTTGAGGTAAGACACTGTCCATGGTTTTAGATATTTCATTTTCTTTTACTTGTTGATTGAGTTCTGTAGGTGGCTAGCTCATTATCTTGGTTGTGTTTTAATTTCATTGCAAAAAAAATGCTATTGATTACCTGTTAAATGAGGTGTTGGTTCCGTGTATTATTTTAGTTTGGGGCGGATATTTTATGTAGCATATTATTTTTGCTTATCTGTCGTATTGTTTCCAATGGATCTTGTGCCTTGTCTATGTCTCCACTTTCTGCATCCTTTTCTACTTGACACTGGTAAGGTTATACCTTAAAGGTTCTTGCTCTGCTTCAAAACACCCTTTTTGAAATAGGCAGGCAGGACACTGGTAAAATTTTGGAGTTCATCCTTACTCCTTCTGATTTGCATTTGCTTGAAAGCTTCTTTAGCCCTTTCAATAAACCCATTTCTTGCTCATATCCTGCAATTGATTTATTCCATGAAACCACAATTCCTTGAGGCTTTCTGTCAAACCATTCACGTGCCCTATCTATGCTGCTGCATTTTGAAAACTATATTCTGTCAAACAAATTTGGGTGCCTTGTCTATGCTTCTGCATTTCGCACGCATGTCTACCAGCGCATTCTATCAAATAGCTCCGTACCCTGTTTAGAAAGAAAAGAAATAACAGAAAATCTCCCATTTTGGCGCAGGCAGAGAGGACGTTGAATAAGGTTGTGGAATTTTGGCTTTACACCTGTTGTTTCATTTGCTTGAAAGTTTTAAACACTCTTTAATGAATCCATTCTATGCATATCCTACAATCATTACTTTCCAGCGACCACATGTCTTTGAGGCATTATGTCAAATAGTTCACACGCCTTGTCAATGCGACCACATTCTTTATACATATCTGCTAGGACAGTCAAAACTGTAACACATTGGAAATCAATATAAGCATTGCTGTGATATTTTTATATGCTTCCAAATGCCTATACATCTTGTGTACACATTGCAAATTTTCAATTTTCATGTAAAACATATGTGAGAAACTACGTACCCCACAAGTTTACAAACCTTCGCATTTAAGCACATTTGGTCATATGCGACAAGATTACAATCATGGGGATTTGGAATGCA
>VDFB02182290.1:0-32151 GCA_007258455.2 Sequoia sempervirens
TTTGTTTTCAAACTTCAAATGCTCATATCTTGTTCATACAAAATCGTTTTTTAGTAATTTTTTTAAAAAATTATCAAAAAATCATAAGGAATCCACTTTTGCAATATTTTTTCAATTTATATATCTCTATTTGGCATTTTTTCCACACAACTAAAATTGGACTTAAAGTTAACCTTTCACATTTGGATTTGGATCTAAAAAACAAGTGTCTTCTCAAAATCACACTTTCAATTTGAACTGAAAAGAACAGTGTTTGCATTGTTTGGTGATCTTGTTTGTGATTGGAGGTGTGCATGCTCTTCCCTCCCATTTCCATATGATCTTGGGAATCAAAAGCACTCTTCAACACTCTCATTTTCACATCACACATTTCAATTTCTAAGGTTAATGAACATTGTTTATGATGAAATACATGTGTATGCCCTCTCCTTGCATTATCATATGATCTTGGAGATCAACAACATTATTTGCATCACTTTTGTGTAACCTTTTTAGGAGGCTTGTCTAAATAAGTGATCACTCTAGGGGGCAACCTCAACTCTAACATTCTGGTGGAGTATAAATAACGGGGGGTGAATCAAAAGATACGCCTCTTGGAAGTGGATCTTTTCAATCTTGGCTAAGCCCCAAAGAAATTTATACCTTTGGGAAGTGAAGGTCGAGTGTGGGTTACCCTCTCCTTCTAGTTGTTTGGAATTATTTTCCTTTCAAATTCACGGAGTTAGGCCTCACGTACCTTCAAGGTATATAGAAGACATCCCTAGATCCTTGTGCATCCTAGTTTAAGACCATTGGCCAATCTACCTACTTGAATAATTGTTAGGTTGTTCTTGTGCTTGGAAGTGTCTTCTTATCATAATCATTTTCATTACATCTTGTGTCAAATCTTGTCTTGCGTGTGTGAATGTGTATTCAAGATCAAAATCAAAAAAACTTGAAAAAAACAAAAAAAAGCAAATAAAATAAAATAAAATAAAATCTAAAAACATTAGAAAACACTTCAAAAAAACAAACAAATCTAGGTGTCCTCCAACTCAATCTAACAACATAATCTCCAAGTCAAACTTTTCATCCTCATTCCATGTCCTAATCATCCTATCCTAATCATCCAAGTCAAACCAATCATCCCATCGTGGTCATCATAACCATCCCTCATTTCATCCTAATCATCTTAAACACCTCATCCTAACCAATCCTTTTCATCCTAATCATTCCTTCTCATCCTAATCATCTCATTTTATCATAGTAATCCCTTCTCATCATAATCCCTCTTAATCATTTTAATCACTTCCATAATCATTCTAACCTTTCACAATCATCCTAATTATCCCTTCTAATCATATTCATCCTTCCTCTTATCTTAATAATTTATTTCCATGTCAAGCGTTACATCCCTAATCATGGCCTTGGATACCAAGCTCAAGATGTTGGCATTCCTTCTACCCATCTTAAATCCAAAATCCTACCATCTAAATCCAAACATCCACATTCCCCATCCTCCAAATCTAGTTTGGTTACTTATATTCCAAAGCCCAAGTATTCATCCCTTCCATCCATCTTGGGCCCTTATATTGCAAAGCCCAAGCCTTCATCCCTTCCACCCATCTTGGTTCCTTACATTACACCACCTAGTATTCCTATTCCAAGATCCCATTATCCTCGCTATCCATCACCTCATATCCCTAATCAAGATCTAAAAAGGCACACAACCTTGAACCTTTTCCAACATACTTATACCAACCCATCCATAATACCTCCATATCATTCCTCTCCATCCACCAATCCCATTGCTCTTGGAAGCAATTTGGATGTCAAATCTCAAATGCATAAAGCTAAAAATCCACAAAAAGCAAAGGATCAACATGTCCCATCAAAAAGACATGAAAAACAAAGAAAAATGTGATCCAAAATAAAAAAAGATAAATCCCAAAGGCCACAAAGGCCCATGAAGCAAAAATCAAAATCAAAAGCTATGTGGATTCCAAAAATACTCATAGAATCAATGCATCCCAAAGAAAAATCAGAATTGGCATCCAAACTTGCTTGTCCAAAAGCTCCATCCAATTCTAAGTCTTCCACCCCATCTAATAATCCTTCATCACCTCCATCCATTTTGGGTCCTTATATCCCGAAATCGACATCCAATCCTCCATCTAAATCTCCAAATTCAAAAGCCACTTCTCTTCCACAACTCCACCACCCTTCAAGGTATGCCAATGTCGATCTTGCATACATTTCCATCCACTCATCTACAAGTCTTCCATCAACCCATCCATTATCCAATATCCATCTTTCATCATTCCATCCCTCTTATCCCATCCTTTGCATAAATCCATATCCCCCACTGCCTTCCCATCCATTTCATTCCCCTTATCGTCATTCTACCAATGTCTATGAGCATACATCCAATTGTCCATGGTCTAATAGAGCACATCTTCAAGGGATACCATCCATGGAACTACATTCTTGAGTCCTTCCTCCATCTCCCTATCTTGCATCCACTATCTTCCAAATCCACTTATCCATATCCTTATCCTTCTTCATCCATCATATTCCCAAAAAATAAAAATAAAAGAGATAAGGAAGAAAAAAAAAAAGAAAAAAAGAAAAAGTAAAGAGTACTTATTTGTCCAATGGAGAAAACCACTTCTTGTGGCGCCTTGGATAGGTACCATGGTGAAAGCCTATAAAATAGGCATCATGTGTAATCCATTGCCCTTTTGCACTCTACACTTGGGGATAAGTTTCATCTATGCTATCCTACCAACCACATCCTCCTTTATCCTTCATTTCCTATCCATTATCCTACGTACATTCATCTTCCCTTTTCCCTCCTTTGATCTTGACAAAGCTAAGGATCTTCATATACATCATGCATTATATCCTTCCATCCTTCTTATCCTATCCATATCATTCATTCCATAACCCCAATCCTGTCCAAATTCATCTTCCCGTCCCATATTTGATCTTGATGAAGAGCCTAAGGGTTAAATATCCATGGATCCATATCTTATCCAATTAACCTTGATCATTCTATCCATATCCTCCATCCCATGTCCCTTATCCTATCTCCATCCCCCCATCCTATCCAATTCAGCCACTCTTTTCTCCCTTGATCTTAATAAAGTTAGGGGTTAAATATCCATGCATGCTTTGGACAATGCAATCCTCACTTTTACTTCCATCCATCTCCTTCCTTACTACTATCTTTCCACCTCATCCTACTATTCTTCCATCCAGGATTGCTACTTATAGTGCGGGGTATCTTAGTCCTTTACAACTAGTTCTTGAGCTCCATGTTCGAAGGACTAAACATTACGAAAGCTTTACAACAATGATTCAGTAATAACATATACCATATTTTGGCATCTATTTTTCAATAGAAGAAAGGTGGTTTTATTGGATGAAATAGAAGAAAGATTATATAAATATTGATTATATGTTTGGAAGGAAGCTCAATTTAAGAAGAGCTTAAGAGCTGGTATGTTATGATGAATTTAAAAAAGAGATTAAAAAGTTGTATGTTATGATGAATTTAAAAAGAGATTAAAGAGTTGGTATGTTATGATTAATGTGTCAGACAATTAGCTCTCATCATGGACTGCTTCCTATCATAGAAATTCATTATCCTAATTGGGCATTTGAAAGTACAAATAACTTAAAAAAGGGGAAAAAAATCTAATATTTTTTGTTATGGCAACAAGGACTAAAGATAAACAGGGAAACAATAAAAGACAAATGGTTGCTTTGATTGAAGTTGTTTTACTCTTTAAAGTTTCTGGACAGTTTGTAAGTTCTGGGAAAAGGAAATGTTATGTACCATCTCCTGGATATTCATATTATGATAGTCACTCAATTTGTAGGAGAAAAGCTTAAATTGCCTGTATATTATTAGCTAGTGATGACTTCATTCAAAATTGGGTAACAAAACTCTTTTCTGATTTTCCAAATTGGGTAACAAAAACTCTTTTCTGATTTCCAAATTGGGTAATAAAAACTCTTTTCAGATCTTGTTATTACATTTGCTAAGTAACATTATATTATTGTGTCAAGGGCCTGGGTCTGCAAGAATTAAACCTGTGTTTTTCTGCAATTAGGTTATCCTGCCAATAATTATCAAAGTTGATATGATATCTATTGAGTTGAGACCAAACGCAAGTCCTGAATGATTCCTAAAGTACAAACCATCCTAAAGTGAGTGAATATGTGTGGGTGAAGCCTCCTCACCAATACAATTTTTCATTTAACTATATGGGAAAAAGAAACAACACTAATTAAATTGGCTGCTCTGAGACAGATATGAAAGAAACAACACTTAGGGATATTTTTTAATCCATTAAGGTAACAATATTGACATATAGAAGATTATGAATGGGCAATTACAGGCACCCCAAAAGATTGGACTTGCGGAATCGGTTTTGTCCTCTCTTGTACAAGAAAGCATTCGAACCAAAATTCCCTAGTCTTGAACATATGGAATTGATACTTGTCCTTTCTTGTACAAGCAAGCCTGCAAACCAAAATCCCCAGAACTTCCTTGCGTAAGCACAGACCATGAAATCTGTATGAATCCTCATCTTCACGAACAAAGCTCGTGAATCTATACAAGTCTTCACTTGCACAAGAAAAGCCTATGAAAGCTATGCTAGTTTTCACTTGCAAAAGCAATCCTACAAACCAATTGCCCTATAGCAATGAGCTGAGTGAAAGAAATAGATTCCCAATTATGAACTTCGAAATCATAGGATCGACCTAGTTCCTTCAAATGCCATATTAGCGATACAAAATAGATTTGAGTTTAATTACAGAAACTTTAGATAATTTATAAATTCTAGTTGGATAATTCATAGCTTACGAGTTACAACGTTGATGGATCTGTAAGCATATTCAAATAGAATCTTTTCTTATTTTACCCAATAGTATAATTAAGGACAGCGTCAAGGTCTTGTATTTTGTACTCAGGTTCCAAAAGTTCAAATAGGAGAAGTTAGACCCACTTAGATTTTTTTATGATTTTTGAGGATAAAGTTATAACAAGCCATTTTCAATCTGAGCTAATTTCTTGCCACCAAATAAGAATAAAAGAATACCAACCAATGGAGTCATATACTGCCTACTATCATAAAACTTACTAAAGCTGGAACTACTGGTTTCATTAGACCAGAGGGGAGAAAGGGTTGTGCAGATCAGTCTAACAAATTCTTATTTTGGACAGCCTTTTCTGCTTCAATGAAACCACTAGTTCTGGCTTTAGCAAGTTTGCATGCCTGTGAACCTGAAGAGAAGAGAATATGACAACAAGAAAACATTAGATGAAATGAATTCCCAATTTATTTGAACAGCCATGAAAGACCATAAGTATTAACAAGAGTACAAGTATGCCACAGAAACCTGGCCTTCAGTTGCTGTGCCCAAGTGCCCAAGGCTCGATGATTCCCCACATCCAAAAGAATAGACATCACCATTATCAGCAACCACGAATGTTGTGTAATCACCTGTAGTTACATGAACTGCCTTGACACCTTGAAGTGCTTCAACTACCTTCGGAACAGACTCACAGTCTTCATTTCCATGTCCCAGGCAACCATATCGACCCCATCCCCATGTGCATACCCTTCCATCCTTGCCCACAACAGCAGCATGCCATGCCCCTGCTGCCACAATGACTGGTTGTAACTTCAGTTGTTGAAAATGTTCAATCTTCCGTGGATACTTTTCATCTGTTCTAGACCCATGTCCAAGCTTGCCTCCCAAGCCACAGCCCACAGAGTATACTGACCTGCAGATATACATATGTATTAATTTTCAAATAATTCTGGATGGACATAGAGACTAGATATTAATTAATTTATAAACTAATATGAAACACAAAAGGAACTTAAGTTGCAAACATTTACATGCCACTGGGCTGGCAGGTGAGAGCTAACAAATAACAATAGCCTGCTGCAATTTGTACCACAGGAACATTCTCTAGATCACCTTTCAGCAAATGTGGCCTCTGATCTTGTGGCTCAGTTTGATGGCCGAGTGCTGCATCAGCACCCCAAGAGAATGTATATACTCTACCCTCTCTTGAAAGAATAGCAGTGAAAAAATTACCAATGGCTGCTTGGACTGCAAAAATTCCATCCAGTGATTCCACCAGTCGTGGAGTAGTGGCTGACCGGGAGCCTTCAATCCCATACTCAGTGTCACCAAAAGAGTCTTTACCAAATGCATAAACTCTTCCCGTGTCACTGATGAGCATTGTACGGCCTGCTCCTGCTGTTGCTTGAATGATTCGAATCCCTTGAAGAGACCTGCATAGGCATGATGTGATTAGCTGATTCTGATGCTCACTAAACAGTAAATTTAAAAGAGATTCAACATTGTATAAGCTCAGAGTACAAATTCTCAAAACCATCAGACATGGAATCCAGAAATTCATTGCACACCTGACCAATCTTGGACGCCATTCTTCTTCTGTTGTTCCATGGCCAAGCTGTCCAGAACTGTTGGAGCCAAATGTATACACTGCACCTGACTTTGTTACCACAACACTATGACCAGGACCAGCTATGGCTTGGCACTTCTCACGTCGGAAACATGTTTCCCCAGCTCTCAAGAACCTCAATACCAACTTCCAAGAGCCTCCACACCTTTCTTTCAAGAGTTCTCTCTCTGATTGTGTCATGGGCTTGAATATAGCTGTTCTTTTGCACATGTCTAATGCTGCTAGTTCAGATATAGATAGATCAAAGTCAGGGGAAAAGTTTGCAGATTGTCTGAAGAACCGACATGAAGCCTGCAAAGCAGGAAAACAAGTTCACAATGCAATGTTACAACTGTTAATATATATAATATGTATAACAGAGAATGCATGATAGATTTTTAAAAATTCTGAATTCATGACAATGAATACTTGCCTCTAGACTTGCAAGATCTTGTGGATCTAGATTAGATTCAGTAAGCACATGTAGAACAATGTAGGGACTGGCTGCCAGGGGAAATTCACCCTGACTTGGACTTCCATAGCAAAGGCGTTTCTGGCACCGAGTAATTTGTGAAGGTTCAACTAAAACAGATTTTTCTCCAATTGAACTGTATTCTATTGATGGAGTGTGCCATGGATCTCCCCTTGTGGTGTTCATTTCAACTGGTTCTCCAACTGTTGTGGTGTCCATTCCAACTCCAAATAGCAGTATGAGAAAACCAATAGCTCAATAGGCAGCTGAAATCGCAAGCCGAATTATTCAAAATATTTGAGTAACACGCTTACCTGGATTTAATCAGAAACAGAAAAGATACATTAGAAAATATAACTGGAATCCAAAAGACCGCTTAAATTCCAGTACATAAGACAAAAAAGCATCCAGCTCCCATGCGGAAGACACTACCAATTTTTATTCAAATTGACAGATGCATAATATTTTTCAACAAGCATGAATCCTGATCATCATGTGTTGTGAAGAAGTGAATGAATGCCCTCAGTTCTTAGCTAGAAATACCATGCCCTAAAGATAAGGATGCTTTCCCACACATATCACAATAATAGGAGTCAATGGCAATTGCTTTCTTTTCTAGGGAATGTTTGCTCAGGTCATTAGTACCATCCAATGAAATCATTCCAATTGTATATTAAATGAAAGTCTCTTATGCCACAGATGAATTTATATAAACGTAGGAAGTTACACATCATAGAAGATTTTGCTCTTACCATGGACACAACCTAGTTAGAGGTGTTACGTGGAGTTAAACATCATTTTAAGTGCTTATAAAAATTACATCACAAGCAAATTCTAATCTATGAGAAGTGAAAGGCAGAATATCAAAGAGCAGTTTGTAAAAGTTTGAACCAGGTTTGCAAAGTACATAAGATGAATAAAGCTAAACCCTAATTATATCAAGGGTCCAATTTTTAGCATAAGAGTTGACAATCCACAGAAATAACGATGAAACATCTCTCAAAATGCATCCAAATTACAAGCCCTGTGCTCATGGTCCATATATTCATCTTTTGGCATATAATCCAAAACTGGCATTCAAAGCAGTATTGACATGGATCAATCTAGGCAGAATTCTAAATAGTTGACACAAATAAAATGTAAGAATCCATCACCAACTGTATGATGAATTGAAAATCTGTCTTATGGCCACATAACATATCCAATTATAACAACTTATATTTGTGGACATAGTATGACATTGGATTACACATGGTAGGAATCAGCTAGTTAAGATGAACAAGCAAAACCTCAATCTAGTCTGTTGTGCTTAATCAAAAGGATGATCTAGGTTAAAATAATGGCAGGCCGATCACCCACATTGAAGTAGGTAAGAACTAAGAACTGATCATTAAGTATATGATAAAACAAATATATTTCTTACGGCTGCATCACATATCCAATGATAGCAACCTGGATTTTGTGGAGAAAGCATTGAGCTCAAATTACACGTCAGAATTATCCAGTTCATGTGAACAATCAACCATAAATTTTGTCTGTAAAGTTGTGGTCTACTAGTAAAATGGGACACTAATCACAATGCTAAACTATGTTGAAAACACGGTAGAGCTCCCCATCATAAAATAGGTAAGATTATCATCATAAAATACATGAGAAATTGAAAAGATTTGTTATGGGCAAATAACAAATTCAACAATATTAACCTAGATTCTGTGGGCATATAAATGAGAACAAATTCTACATTGTAATATTTATGTGGTTCGGGAAGACAATCAAACCTAAGTTGTCATGTTATGGTCTAGCCGTAAGGTGGGGGCACCTATAGCAGTGATGGCATTTATTCAAAATACTGTAGGTCGCTACTCACATAGAAGTAGGCAAGAATCCAAATCCAAATATATGATAAATTGAAAATCTTTCTTATGACCACATTACATATACAAGTATATCAACAGAAATTCTATGGACATGCTATGTGATTGAATTCCACGGTGTAGGAATTGCCTGGCACAGCCAAACAATTAAACACAAATGTACCCTGTTGGCTTGTACTCTAACAGTAAGATAGGCCACTTATCACTATGACAACCATAGTTCAAATCACGGTAGAGTGATCTACACATACAGGTAGGTAAGAATTCATCACTAAATACATGATAAATTGATAAATCTTCCTTGTAGCCACATGACAAATCAATTATATCAACCTAGATTCTATGGACACGGTATGCAAGTGAATTTCACATTGTGGAATTGCCAAGTTCAGGTAATCTTTCAAACCTAAATGTAATCTGTTGGTTTGTGGGATAGCAGAAAGAGGGGGTGCTTAACACAATGATAATCCAAATTTAATAAACAGCAGGGCAATCTCCACTTAATTAACGTAAGAATCCTTCACTACATAAATGAGAACATAAGGTACGTAAGAATCCTCCTCTAAATAAATGAGAAATTGAAAATCGTACTTATAGAGAGATGGTATATGGATATATCAACATAATTCTATAGACATTGTGCGCCATTAAATTACACATTGTGGGAATCGATCAGTTCAGATGAACATTCAAACCTAAATATAGCCTGTTAGGATTGTGGTCTAGCACTAAGATGGAGCACTTATCGCAAATATGAGCTAGGTTCAAAACCCGGTAGGGTGTTTGCCACATGAAATTGATCTCCATAATAATGTGCCTAAAAAGTGAATGTGGAGGAGAAGTTTGGATTTTAACGAATCCAAGATCCAAAAGCAAGCTAATTAACTAATTCGTTCATTCCCCAATCAGCCGGTTCACCATTACTAAATTCAACCTACCTAACATACTTCCCAAAGCAACTCTTTATCGCATACCCAGAGTCCAGACAGTTAATTTGATATCGACTATGACCAAAAAACCTCAAAACAATATGAAAAATGATTACACCCAACATCGAATTTGATTATACATTGTAGGAGAAGAACTTAAATTGCCTATATATTATTAGGCTATTGATGACTTCATTCAAAATTGGGTAACAAAAACTCTTTTCTGATTTTCCAAATTGGGTAACAAAAACTCTTTTCTGATTTCCAAATTGGGTAATAAAAACTCTTTTCAGATCTTGTTATTACATTTGCTAAGTAACATTATATTATTGTGTCAGGAGCTTGGGTCTGCAAGAATTAAACCTGTGTTTTTCTGCAATTAGGCCACCCTGCCAATAATTATCAAAGTTCATATGATATCTATTGAGCCGAGACCAAATGCAAGTCCTAAATGATTCCTGAAGTACAAACCATCCTAAAGTGAGTGAATATGTGTGGGTAAAGCCTCCCCACCAATACAATTTTTCATTGAACTATAGGGGAAAAAGAAACAACTAATTAAATTGGCTGCTCTGAGAAAGATATGAATATCACTTGGGGATATTTTTTGATCCATTAAGGTATTAATATTGATATATAGAAGATTGTGAATTGGCAATTACAAGCACCCCTAATGGTTGGACTTATGGAATCGGTTTTCTCCACTCTTGTACAAGCAAGCATTCAAACCAAAATTCCCGAGTATTGAACATATGGAATTGATATTTGTCCTTTCTTGTACAAGCAAGCCTGCAAACCAAAATCCCCAGAACTTCCTTGCATAAGCACAGACCATGAAATCTGCATGAATCCTCATTTGTACGAACAAAGCTCGTGAATCTATACAAGTCTTCACTTACACAAGAAAAGCCCATGAAATCTATGCTAGTTTTCACTTGCAAAAGCAATCCTAGAAACCAATTGCCCTATAGCAATGAGCTAAGTGAAAGAAATAGATTCCCAATTATGAACTTCGAAATCATAGGATCGACCTAGTTCCTTCAAATGCTATATTAGCGATACAAAATAGATTTGAGTTTAATTACAGAACTTTAGATAATTTATAAATTCTAGTTGGATATATTCATAGCTTACGAGTTACAACGCATGGAGTTGTCGTTGATGGATCTGTAAGGGTGGGGTCCCATGGAGGGGTTTTCTGAAAAGTTTCAGTGGGTGCTGCTGAGAATTTTAGGAATTTTTTAAAGGTGGTGACCCCATGAACTTAGTAGAGCAATTCAACTTAAAATATTAAGCTCCAATTTTAAGGAAGTTGGTGGTCTCATCAACTTATTTACTGTGGAGTTCAGCTTAAAATTTAAGTTTCAGAATTTAAGGAAGCTTAAAAGTTGAGATGATTTACAAATGGCAAATAAAATTGCTAAACTGTAGGAGCAATCTCCGATTCCATTTTTTTTACTTCATGAGACCTCTTGCTCCTTAAAAATATATCCTGAAGCCCCCCTATGGGACCCCACTCTAAGCATATTCAAATAGAATCTTTTCTTATTTTACCCAATAGTATAATTAAGGACATCGTTAAGGTCTTGTATTTTGTATTGAGGTTCCAAAAGTTAAAATAGGAGAAGTTAGACCCACTTGTTAGTAAAATATGTCTCAACCTTGCAAATATAGAAGGTATTGTTGATAAACCACATTTTATATATATTTTATTATTGTAAATCTAGACCGTTCATCATTAGGTTTCATATTTAACGGTTGGTATTTTGTTGACTTGACTTGCCCTAAAATTTGTCTCAACCTTGCGAATATAGAAGGTATTGTTGATAAGCCACATTTGATGTATATTTTATTATTGTAAATCTAGACCGTTCATCATTAGGCTTCATATTTAATAGTCGATATTTTGTTGGCTTGACTTGCCCTAGAAGGCAACTCTATTTTATGAGGGCGTTGTTTTATAGCTCTGTATTATAATGTATTTTGAGATACAGTAATGGTTGTGTTACCTTTGGATCTTTGGTTGGTGATACTCCTATGAGAAGCTTGCTTTGCAAGTATCTTGTAATCTTTGTGATTTCTGAATAATATATTGAGCGGCTTTTGGAGTGTGGGGTTTTTCTCCCGAAAGGGTTTTCCCCACGTAAATCATTGTGTTGTGGTATGCATGATATTTGTGTTTATTTTTATTTAATTTTCTGTAATTGTTAAAGATCTGTATAAGTTTTTCATTATTCTCCTCTTAAGATTAGTGTAGGAAGTTGTTCTATTACATTATTTTTTTATAGTATTGAGCAATTTGATGTTATGCATTATACTGCCATGTAGTGAGCACTTAATTTTATTTAGCATGGGATACTATGCACTAGGGTATGAAGATCTGAGGTGACTTTGTATCACATGCATAGGACTGACATAGCAAACAAAAAATTTTAGTCCAACATCTAGCAAAGTCATGGAGGGATTTGGTGGGGTCGATGTTGGAAAACCACAAAAAAAAGAGGATGCGACAACGTAATGCAAGATCACAAAGGATCTTGGTGGGTACAATGCGGGATAACCAAAAAAATACGATCATGAAAAGCCAAGATATGCCCCTATTTCTATCAATCAAAGCACACCATGGTATGATGGATCATGACAACCTCAAGTAGGTATAGTAGAGAGCTCAAAAGATAAACAAAATGCAAAATCACCAAGAAACAACAATAAATCTCAAATATCATTTACCATGAGGATGATGGATGGGGTTGATGTGGTTTGATATGAGGAACGATGTATTCTACAATAACCAAAGATGGATGGGTAGATTCTAAGATCAACATGACAACGAATAACCAAGACAAATTGAAACCTTAGGGGGCTATTGAATTTTTTTAGAGAAACTAGCTTAGTAGGGACTCTTGATGACACATCTAATGCAAAGATGAGACCTAGTGACAAGTATATACAATGATTGCTCCATGCGTAGGACTAAGGCCCGATATAGATCCTATAGTAGGAATCCGAAGGGGAGAGGGAGGAACCTAAATCACCACATCATTTCCAAATTCTAGGAAGCACCAGGAGTTCTTTGGGGGAGCTTGAGGAGTAGATGGTTGAAACATCCTCAAGTATTGTGACATATTGAACCCAAGGGGATATTTAGTACCTTGCATATAAGTAAGTTAGCAAGGATAGCCTCAGAACACTCACTATGAGACAATCAGCCATGCGAAAGTCAATTGGGTTACTACAATGTTCCTCAGGGCTTGGTGTGATTTCAAGCTGAGAGACAATCTCCTCTTTGATAGTGAAGAGACCTTGGGAATATAATAGATTTTAAGGTCTCCCTTGTATGATGTTTTGTTATGGATTCAGTTGTGGATTTGATTGTAGATTTCCACCAATTGGCTCGTAACTTGAATAAGGCGACTGCTAGAATTATTTTTGTTATTTCTCCATGAGCCTTTTCAACTACAATCAAGTGGTGATGGGCATGAAAGACAAAAGGATGGTTGGATAGGAAGATGAAGATGGTATCGAGCCCAAGGACATGACTAAACAATGAGGATTAGGAGAACGATTAGGTGATTGGGTGGATTTTCAATTAGGATGATTGATTAAATGATCAGTTGGGTGATTGATTAGATGATGGATTGATCAATTAGTTTAGCACTCCAATAAGGTTTGATAACTTAGTTTGATAATGATGGGATCGATTGATATTGAGATAGGCTAAGTTCTCAAGCACACAAGATGACGATGATTAGATTATACTTGAAATAGGTTGAGTTCTCAAGAATGGATGATGTTAGCACGAACTAGACCTCTCACTCGAGGTAAGTTGATTTGGTTGATAACAATTACTAACTCGAGATAGAGAGAGTTCCTAAGAAAGCATAAGGATGATGATGTGGATTGATCAAGTGATTTATTTGGATTCAAAATTTCTTAAACAGATGTTTAGGAGGTTGAATTTTGATGTATGATGATGGGGATGGCAATAAAATGTGTTGAGGGATGTCCTTGTGTGATTAGAAAGATGATTCAATGACTTTTAGAAAATGTGACACAATGGAAATGGTTGGTATGGGAGATTGGGAAGTGCAAAAAGAAAAATTGTAGGATTGGACTCAAAAAAACAAGGGACATCTCTAGATAAGAGGGTTCACTCTTTGGTTTTTCTATGGGAAATGCATCTACCTAAGAATAGTACAGATCTGCCTATCCATAGTCTATGGGAAATGCATCTACCTAAGAACAGTACGGATTTACCTATCCACAGAGCGGAGATGCCTATGAATGGATCTGCCTTTGAACAAATAAGAGCTGCCTATCAATAGGGTGCATAAGCCTATAAATAGATCTTCCTTTAAATAAAGAGTATTTTCCCAAGGATGAGGTTGATTGGGTTGACCAACAAAGCCACCCAAAAATAGAGAAAAGTTTCCTATGAAGGAGCTGCCTGTAAAGAAACGGGTCCACCTCTGAAGAAGAAAAACCGCTTGTCTATTGAGTGTATCCACCTATCTAGGATGACCAAGTTAAAAACCATATCTACCTATCAAGAAAGTGAAGCCACCTATGGATGACGGACTAGAATGGACTAAACATAGCTGCCCATGAACAAAGTGAAACCGATTATCAACAAAGCGTATTCACCCATGAATAGAGCATATCCTCCTATCAACAAAGTGTATCCATTTGTGAATAGAGTGTATCCACCTATCTAAGAATTGACTAACTAGACAAGGAAAATATGATTTCCCATGAATAGAGCACAATCTCCTATCAATGGAGTGGATCTGCCCTTGAATAGAGTGTATTCGCCTATCAAAAGATAGCAACCTAATGTTAAATGATGACTCAAAAGCATGTCATACACGAACAATATGGATTGAACATACTCACTGGTATCGAAAAGAAGACACTAGAAATTCATTGCACACCTGACCAATCTTGGACGTCATTCTTTTCTGTTGTTCCATGGCCAAGCTGTCCAGAATTGTTGGAAGCAAATGTATATACTGCACTTGACTTTGTTACCACAACACTATGACCAGGACCAGTTATGGCTTGGCACTTCTCATGTCGGAAACATGTTTCCCCAGCTCTCAAGAACCTCAATACCAATTTCCAATAACCTCCAAATCTTTCTTTCAAGAGTTCTATCTCTGATTGTGTCATGGGATTGAATATAGCTGTTCTTTTACACATGTCTAATGTTGCTAGTTCAGAAATAGATAGATCAACGTTAGGGGAAATGTTTGCAGATTGTCTAAATAACTAACATGAAGCCTACAAAGCAGGAAAACAAGTTCACAATGTAATGTTACAATTGTTAATAACTTAATATATCATATGTATAACATAGAATGCATGATAGTTTTTAATTTATTTTGAATTCATGACAATGAATACTTGCCTCTAGACTTGCAAGATCTTGTGAATCTAGATTAGATTCAATAAGCACATGTAGAACAATGTAGGGACTAGCTGCCAGGGGAAATTCACCCTGACTTGGATTTCCATAGGAAAGGAATTTCTTGCACCGAGTAATTTGGGAAGGTTCAACTAAAATAGATTTTTCTCCAATTGCATTGTATTCTATTGTTGGAGTGTGTCATGGATCTCCCCTTGTGGTGTTCATTTCAACTGGTTCTCCAACTGTAGTGGTGTCCATTCCAACTCTAAATAGTAGTATGATAAAACCAATAGCTCAATGACTTGAAAAAAAATAGGTATTCAAAATATTTGATAACAAACACTAGTTTAATCGAGAGCGAAAAGATACATCGAGAAAAGATGATTGGAATTAAAAGGTGCTTAGATTCTTGTACATAAGAAAAAAGTATCCAACTCCTCTTTGGTTAATTATCTTTCATTTTGATAAATCTGGGTAAGGTGTTGCTAAAATATTGAACGAGCCCAACCTGGTGCTGGTAGAATAATTTATCCTGTTGCTGTTGGTGGAATGGTTTCCTGCTCAGATGGAGAACTCTTGAAATGAACACCTGAGGAAGATCCTGTTTACACTCAATCGTGAAATGCGTGCAGTGGAGAAATATATTTTTGTTGAAGACGCCATAAACCGACTGATTGCCATAGCCTTTCTTTATGGAAATCGAAATCCAGGCAATACAGCGACAGTCCCCGATGTTTTACGCGTTAACTGCGGATCATCTAGATCCAGATCTCTTGCCCAGGTCTCGAAACAATGTTCGTGTCGTGAATCAATTTTTTGCAAATCTATCATGCGTTCTCTATACGTATGAGTATGTAAGTTGATGCCGATTGTGTTTTGACCGTTATTGAACTGTTTTCTTCACTGTATGCTTCATGTTGATATCTGGAACAATCTGCAAAAATCCGTTTGATCTGTTTATGTCACAAACTGGTGACATTGAACATCACCAAGCATCGCTGTTCAGGCCCGCGACTGTCGAAGAAGAACTGAAAAGGACGTTGAAGCTGTGGGTGATGTTGAGGTTCTTGAGGTGGGAAAATATGTTTTGGCGTGAAGTTTAACCATATCAAATGTGATCATGAATGTTAATGACAACAAGGATGAAATATCAGTATACATTTGGCTCCAACAGTTCTGGACAACTTGGCCATGGAACAATGGAAGAAGAATTGCGTCCAAGATTGTTCAGGTGTGCATTGATGCAAGAATACTTTGACATGATGGATATATCTTGAATGTTGCACTAAATCTTTGATATATTTGCTCTTGAATGCTCTTGATCATGTAATTGAACACTTAGAAATCTCATAAAATTGCAAGTTGAAAAATCTAGGTTTCTTAGATGAAACTTAGTGAAATAACCTTCTATTTATAGGTATGTATCCTTAATTTCTTGAAATGAAAATATCACAAGCCGATATTAAATTATTGACTTAAAATCATTAAAATACTGCCAAAAACAAGCGTCATGTGTAATCCATTACCCTTGTGCACTCTACACTTGGGGACAAGTTTCATCCATGCTATCCTACCTAGCACATCCTCCTTTATCCCTCATTTCCTATCCATTATCCTACTTACATTCATCTTCTCTTTCCTCTCCTTTGATCTTGACGAAAGCTAAGGATCTTCATATGCATCATGCATTATATCCTTCCATCCTTCTTATCCTATCCATATCATTCATTCCATAACCCAAATCCTATCCAAATTCATCTTTCAGTCCCATCTTTGATCTTGATGAAGAGTCTAAGGGTTGAATATCCATGAATCCATATCTTATTCGCTTAACCTTGATCATTCTATCCATATCCTCCATCCCATGTCTCTTATCCTATCTCTATCCCCCCCATCCTATCAAATTCATCCACTCTTTTCACCCTTGATCTTAAAAAAGTTAGGGGTTAAATATCCATGCATGCTTTGGACAAAGCAATCCTCACTTTTACTTCCATCCATCTTCTTCATGATATTATCCTTCCATCTCATCCTACTATTCTTCCATCCATGATTGCACTACCTCTAGTGTGGGGTATCTTAGTCCTTTACAACTAGTACTTGGAGCTCCATATTCCTATCCTCCATCCACCATCATCATATCTCCCATCACCATCCATTATCCAAAGTCCTCTCTCCTATCCATGGAATTCCTCCATCCTTCCAACCTTTACCATGTCTTGCTCCTCCCTTGTCATTGGATCTCCTTCAATCCTCCATCCAATCCATTTATCCTCTATCCTTCCAATCCAACCATCCCCCAACCATCCCAATCCAGTCCATCCAAATGCAATCAATCATAATCCATGCAAGAATCTAGTACATCATTCATAAGCAATCCATGAATTCAATCCAAATCACTTGATAATCTATTGATCCACTTTAATCCATTATCATCACAGGGATATGTCTTTCCAAATCCTCACATTGTTTCGAGATGTGTCCTTCCCATATCAAACAATGTCGTCATCATCATCAATCAATCCATCAATTGGTTTTTAGCTTTAATTGGAGTTTTGTCCTTATTTAATTTTGTATTTTTGTGCATGCTTATTTGTTGCTTGTGTGTTTCATCATTGTTTGCATTTCTCATAATATTTTGCATTCTATTTTCATAAGAGCATTATAGTACTTGGCACATTATCATCTTGATTCCTTATACCTTTGTGCACAATGTCAAGTAAAACATCAAATCTAGGTTGCTCATATTATCACAGCATGATGATCCCCCGTCCTCCCTCTACATCCATATTTTCATCATCCTTATATATTTTCCTCTATCCTTTTATCCTTCATCCTTTAATTCCTTTCATCCATTTTGAGAGCACACTCGTGTTCTTTGAACCTGCATTTCCTCTCAAGGGGGCATACCACTACCTCACCATCATCATTTCTCATCCTCTCTAATGACTGGGGCATCATGTTTCTAGTCCTAATTCCTTTCCTGCCCACCATGTTTTATTCTTTGAAATGATGTTACTTATCTTAGTCGCAACATCATCTCAAAGAAGGGAAAAATGTAGACACTTAAAAATTTCCTAACCCAACTACACCTCATTTTAGCCTATCATATCCCATTAATAAATTAAATAATATTTATTTAATTAATTAATTTACCCATCACCTTTATCCCACTTTATCCTAGCCAATTAATTAATTAAATATTTATTAAATATTTAATTAATTTAACCTTTTCCCTTATCCTAATATTTAATTAAATAAGTATGTATTATTTATTTAATCAATTTATCCATTATATTTATTCCCCACCTTTAATTAAATAAATTTTCTATTTATTTAATTAAGTCTAGCCTTATCCCTAAATCCTCTAGCCAAATTAATTAATTAATTAATTATCAAGAGCATTCAAAAGTAGATATATCAGAGATTTAGTGCAACATTCAAGATCTATCCATCATGTCAAAGTCTTCTCGCATCAATGCACACTTGACCAATCTTGGACGCCATTCTTCTTCTGTTGTTCCATGGCTAAGCTATCCAAAACTGTTGGAGCCAAATGTATACACTGCACTTGACTTTTTTACCACAACACTACGACCAGGACCATCTATGGATTTGCACTTCTCATGTTGGAAACATGTTTCCCCAGCTCTCAAGAACCTCAATACCAACTTCCAAGAACCTCCACACCTTTCTTTCAAGAGTTCTCTCTCTGATTGTGTCATGGGATTGAATATAGTTGTTCTTTTACACATGTCTAATGTTGCTAGTTGAGATATAGATAGATCAACGTCAGGGGAAATGTTTGCAGATATTCTGAAGAACCGACATGAAGCCTACAAAGTAGGAAAAGAAGTTCACAATGCAATGTTACAACCGTTAATAACTTAATATATATCATATGTATAACAGAGAATGCATGATAGATTTTAAATTTTTTTGAATTCATGACATTGAGTACTTGCCTCTAGACTTGCAAGATCTTGTGAATCTAAACTAGATTTAGTAAGCACGTGTAGAATAATGTAGGGATTGGCTGCCAGGGGAAATTCACCCTAACTTGGATTTCCATAACAAAGGCGTTTCTAACACCGAGTAATTTGGGAAAGTTCAACTAAAATAGATTTTTCTCCAATTGCATTGTATTCTATTGATGGAGTGTGCCATGGATCTCCCCTTGTGGTGTTCATTTCAATTGGTTCTCCAACTGTTGTGGCATCCAATCCATCTCCAAATAGTAGTATGAGAAAACCAATAGCTCAATAGGAAGCTGAAACAAAAGCCAAATTATTCAAAATGTTTGAGTAACACGCTTACCTAGTTTAATCAGAAACAAAAAAAAATATTAGAAAAGATGATTGAAATCCAAAAGATCACTTAAATTCCAGTACATAAGAAGAAAAGGGCATCCAACTCCTATTTGGATTCCAGTTATCTTTTCTAATGTATCTTTTCTGCTTATGATTAAATCTAGGTAAGAGTGTTACTCAAATATTTTGAATAATTTGGCTTGTGTTTTAGCTGCATATTGAGCTATTGGTTTTCTCATTTGGAATGGATACCAAAATAGTTGGAGAACTATTTTAAATGAATACCACAAGGGGAGATCCATAACACACTCCATCATAAAATACAATGCAATTAGAGAAAAATATGTTTTAGTTGAACCTTCGCAAATTACTCGGTGCCAAAAATGCCTTTGCTATGGAAATCCAAGTTAGGGTGAATTTCCCTTGGCATTAGTCCCTGCATTGTTCTACATGTGCTTATTGAATCTAATCTAGATCCATAAGATCTTACAAATCTAGAGGCAAGTATTCATTGTCATTAATTAAGAATTTTTAAAAATCTATCATGCATTCTCTGTTATACATATAATATATATTAAGTTATTAACAGTTGCAACATTGCATTGTGAACTTGTTTTCCTGCTTTATAGGCTTCATGTCGGTTCTTTAGAAAATCTCAAAAAATTTCCATTGACTTTGATCTATCTATATCCAAACTAGTAGCATTAGACATCACGTGCAAAAGAATAGCTATATTCAAGCTGATGACACAATCAGGGAGAGAACTCTTGAAAGAAAAGTCTGGAGGTTATTAGAACTTGGTATTGAGGTTCTTGAGAGTTGGGAAAACATGTTTCCGAAGTGATAAGTGCCAATCCATAGCTAGTATTGGTCATAGTGTTGTGGTAACAAAGTCAGGTGTAGTGTATACATTTGGCTCCAACAGTTCTGGATAGCTTGGCCATGAAAGAACAAAAGAAGAATGGCGTCCAAGATTGGTCAGGTGTGAATTGATGTGAGAAGACTTTGACATGATGGATAGATGTTGAATGTTTCACTACATCTCTGATATATTTGCTCATGAATACTCTCGATCATGTAATTGAACACTTAAAAATCTAATAAAATTGTTAGTTGAAAACTCTAGGTTTCTTAGATGAAACTTAGTGAAATAACCTTCTATTTATAAGTATGTATCCTTAATTTCATGAAATTCAAATAGTACAATCCGTCATTAAATTATGGATTTAAAATACTTAAAATATCGCCAAAAACAAGCGTCATGTGTAATTCATTACCCTCGTGCACTCTACACTTGGGGAAAAGTTTCATCCATGCTATCCTACCTACCACATCCTCCTTTATCCCTCATTTCCTATCCATTATCCCAATAACATTCATCTTCCCTTTTCTCTCCTTTGATCTTGAAAAAATCTAAGGGTCTTCATATACATCATGCATTATATCCTTCCATCCTTCTTATCATATCCATATCATTCATTCCATAACCACGATCCTATCCAAATTCATTTTCATGTCCCATCTTTGATCTTGATAAAGAGCCTAGGGGTTAAATATCCATGGATCCATGGATCCATATCTTATTTGCTTAACCTTGATCATTCTATCCATATCCTCAATCCCACATCCCTTATCCTATCTCCATCCCCCCATCCTATCCAATTCATCCACTCTTTTCACCCTTGATCTTAATAAAGTTAGGGGTTAAATATCCATGCATGATTTTGACAAAGCAATCCTCACTTTGACTTCAATCCATATTCTTCATGATACTATCCTTCCATCTCATCCTACTATTCTTCCATCCATAATTGCACTACCTCTAGTGTGGGGTATCTTAGTCCTTTACAACTAGTCCTTGGAGCTCCATATTCCCATCCTCCATCCACCATCATCATATCTTCCATCACCATACATTATCCAAAGTCCTCTCTCTCCTATCCATGGAATTCCTCCATCCTTCCAACCTTTACCATGTCTTGGTCCTCCCTTGTCATTGGATCTCCTTCAATCCTCCATCCAATCCATTTATCCTCTATCCTTCCAATCCAACCATCCCCCAACCATCCCATTCCAATCCATCCAAATGAAATCCATCATAATCCATGCAATCCAATCTTGCATTCTAGTGCATCATTCATAAGAAATCCATGATTTTAATCCAAATCAATTGATAATCTATTGATCCACTTTAATCCATTATCATCACAGGGATATGTCTTTCGCAATCCTCACATTGTTTTGAGATTTGTCCTTCCCATATGAAACAGTGTCATCATCATCATCAATCAATCCAACAATTGGTTTTTAGCTTGAATTGGAGCATAGTCCTTATTTAATTTTTTATTGTTGTGCATGCGTATTTGTTGCTTGTGTGTTTTATCATAAGAGCATCATGGTACTTGGCACATTATCATCTTGATTCCTTATACCTTTGTGCATAATGTCAAGTACAATATTAAATCTAGGTTGCTCATATTATTACAACATGATGATCCCCCATCCCCCCTCTCCATCCATATTTTCAGCATCCTTATATATTTTTCTCTATCCTTTTATCCTTCATCCTTTAAGTCCTCTCATCCATTTTGAGAGCACACTTGTGTTTTTTGAACCTACATTTCCTCTCGAGAGGGCATAGCACTACCTCCTCGTCATCATTCCTCATCCTCTCTAATGTCTGGGGCATCATGTTTCTAGTCCTAATCCCTTTCATGCCCACCATGTTTTATTCTTTGAAATGATGTTACTTATCTTCGTCATAAGATCATCTGAAAGAAGGGAATAATGTAGACACCTAAAAATTTCCTAACCCAACCACACCTCATTTTAGCCTATCATATCTCATTAATAAATTAAATAATATTTAATTAATTAATTAATTTACCCATCACCTTTATCCCACTTTATCCTAGCCAATTAATTAAATAAATATTTATTATATATTTAATTAATTTAACCTTTTCCCTTATCATAATTTTTAATTTAATAAATATGTTTTATTTATATAATCAATTTATCCATTATTCTTATTCCACACCTTTAATTAAATAAATTGTCTATTTATTTAATTAAGTCTAGCCTTATCCCTAAATCATCCAGCTAAATTAATTAATTAATTATCAAGAGCATTCAAGAGCAGATTTATCATAGATTTAGTGCAACATTCAAGATCTATCCATCATGTCAAAGTCTTCTTGCATCAATGGTCACCTGACCAATCTTGGACGCCATTCTTCTTCTATTGGTCCATGGCCAAGCTGTCCAAAACTGTTGGAGCCAAATGTATACACTGCACTTGACTTTGTTACCACAACACTATGACTAGGACTAGCTATGGCTTGGCACTTCTCATGTCAGAAACATATTTCCCCAGCTATCAAGAACCTCAATACCAACTTCCAAGACGTCCACATCTTTCTTTCAAGAGTTCTCTCTATGATTGTGTCATGGGATTGAATATAGCTGTTATTTTACACATGTCTAATGTTGCTAGTTCAGATATAGATAGATCAACGTCAGGGGAAATGTTTGCAAATTTCCTGAAGAACTGACATGAAGCCTAAAAAGTAAGAAAATAAGTTCACAATGCAATCTTACAACTGTTAATAACTTAATATATATGATATGTATAACAAAGAATGCATTATAGAGTTTAAAAAATTATGAATTCTTGACAATGAATGCTTGCCTCTAGACTTGCAAGATCTCGTGAATCTAGATTAGATTTAGTAAGCACATATAGAATAATGCAAGGACTGGCTGACAGGGGAAATTCACCCTGACTTGGATTTCCATAGCGAAGGCGTTTCTGGCACCGAGTAATTTGGGAAGGTTCAACTAAAACATATTTTTCTCC
Organism: Sequoia sempervirens; assembly: GCA_007258455.2. Taxonomy (NCBI): domain Eukaryota; kingdom Viridiplantae; phylum Streptophyta; class Pinopsida; order Cupressales; family Cupressaceae; genus Sequoia; species Sequoia sempervirens. Next base: position 23,324 of record VDFB02182290.1, read on the forward strand.
AATTGCATTGTATTCTATTGATGGAGCGTGCCATGGATGTCCCCTTGCGGTGTTCATTTCAAGTGGTTCTCCAACTGTTGTGGTGTCCATTCCAACTCCAAATAGTAGTATGAGAAAACCAATAGCTCAATAGGCAACTAAAACAAAAGCCAAATTATTCAAAATATTTGAGTAACACGCTTACTTGGTTTAATCAGAAACAAAAAAGATACATTAGAAAAGATGATTGGAATCCAAAAGATCGCTTAAATTCTATTACATAAGAAAATAAAAGTATCCAACTCCTACTTGGATTCCAATTATCTTTTCTAATGTATCTTTTTTGTTTCTGATTAAATTGAGGTAAGAGTGTTACTCAAATATTTTGAATAATTGGGCTTTGGTTGCTATTAACATTGTTTCTGTGCCGGGTTGAAATGAACATGAACGGAACTGATGAACCACGAGAAGATCATGAGCACCCTCCGTCATGAGATACAGCTGTGGAGAAAACCATGTTTTTTGTTGAACAACCATATTGATGGGTGCCCAGCCTTTGCTGCTGGAGTGAGTGGGGAATGAGCTTCCCGTGGGCTAATCTTCGTTGTTCTGCATGTGCTCTTGAATCTAATCTGGATCCTGAGATCTTGCAATCCCAGAACAATACTCATTGTCATGGTCATAATTTCAAATCTATCATGGGTCCTGTGCCCTGTGCTCAGTTATTGTTTTGTTGGGTGAACTGTTCTTTTAACCAGGCTCATGTCGGTCTCTAAAAATCTGCAAGGTTTCGCGGCAGTGTTATATCTAGGCTTAGCGACATTGGAGCGTAATGTAAAACTCAAGCTCTGTTCAGGCTGGGCTTTCAGTGGGAAATCTTGAAAGTTGAGCTGACCGGAGTTGGTGATGAGATTCTTCAAGAAATTTGAGAGAAAATGTTTAGGCGTGAAGTGTAAACATGATGTGGTCATGGTGTTGTGTTTTAAGTGAGTGTGGTTATACATTTGGCTCAGCGATCTGGACAGCGGCGTGGATGGAAGAGATGGAATCAGGTGGTCGGGGTGTGTCTTGATGCATGGTGAATGGATGTGATGTTACTAATCTTTGACCTCTTTCTCGGTGCTACTGATATCATGTAATTGAACATAAAATCTCCTTAAAATTGCTGAGTTGGAAAATCTGGGTTTCTTAGATGAAACTTAGTGAAATAACCTTCTATGTATAGGTATGTATCCTTAATTTCTTGAAATGAAAATATCACAAGCCGACATTAAAGTATGGATTTAAAATCATTAAAATACCACACAAAAAAAGCATCATGTGTAATAAATTACCCTTGTGCACTCTACACTTGGGGACAAGTTTCATCCATGCTATCCTACCTAGCACATCCTCCTTTATCCCTCATTTCCTATCCATTATCCTACTTACATTCATCTTCCCTTTTCTCTACTTTGATCTTGACAAAAGCTAAGGATCTTCATATACATCATGCATTATATCCTTCCATCCTTCTTATCCTATCCATATCATTCATTCCATAACTCAAATCCTATCCAAATTCATCTTTCAGTCCCATATTTGATCTTGATGAAGAGCCTAAGGGTTAAATATCCATGGATCCATATCTTATTTACTTAACCTTGATCATTCTATCCCTATCCTCCATCCCATGTCCCTTATCCTATCTCTATCCCCCCATCCTATCAAATTCATCCACTCTTTTCACCCTTGATCTTAATAAAGTTAGGGGTTAAATATCCATGCATGCTTTGGACAAAGCAATCCTCACTTTTACTTCCATCCATCTTCTTCATGATACTATCCTTCCATCTCATCCTACTATTTTTCCATCCATGATTGCATTACCTCTAGTGTGGGGTATCTTAGTCCTTTACAACTAGTCCTTGGAGCTCCATATTCCTATCCTCCATCCACCATCATCATATCTCCCATCACCATCCATTATCCAAAGTCCTCTCTCCTATCCATGGAATTTCTCCATCCTTCCAACCTTTACCATGTCTTGGTCCTCCCTTTTCATTGGATCTCCTTCAATCCTCCATCCAATCCATTTATCCTGTACCCTTCCAATCCAACCATCCCCCAACCATCCCAATCCATTCCATCCAAATGCAATCAATCATAATCCATGCAATCCAATCTTGCAATCTAGTGTATCATTTAGAAGCAATTCATGATTTCAATCCAAATCAGTTGATAATCTATTGATCCACTTTAATCCATTATCATCACAGGGATATGTCTTTCCCAATCCTCACATTATTTTGAGATGTGTCCTTCCCATATCAAACAACGTCGTCATCATCATCAATCAATCCATCAATTCGTTTTCAACTTGAATTGGAGCATAGTCCTTATTTGATTTTTGTATTGTTGTGCATGGTTATTTTTTGCTTGTGTGTTTTATCATTGTTTGCATTTCTCATGATATTTTGCATTGTATTTTCAAAAGAGCATCATGGTACTTGGCACATTATCATCTTGATTCCTTATTCCTTTGTGCATAATGTGAAGTATAATATTAAATCTAGGTTGCTCATATTATTGCAACATGATGGTCCCCCATCCTCCCTCTCCATCCATATTTTAATCATCCTTATATATTTTCCTCTATCCTTTTATCCTCCATCCTTTAAGTCCTCTCATCCATTTTGAGAGCACACTCATGTTCTTTGAACCTACATTTCTTCTTGAGGGGGCATACCACTACCTCCTCGTCATCATTTCTTATCCTCTCTAATGACCGGGGCATCATGTTCATAGTTCTAATGCCTTTCCTACCCACCATGTTTTATTCTTTGAAATGATGTTATTTATCTTAGTCGCAGCATCATCTCAAAGAAGGGAAAAATGTAGACACCAAAAAATTTCCTAACCCAACCACACCTCATTTTAGCCTATCATATCCCATTAATAAATTAAATAATATTTATTTAATTAATTAATTTACCCATCACCTTTATCCCACTTTATCCTAGCCAATTAATTAAATAAATATTATCCCATTATTATTTATTTAATTAATTTAACCTTTTCCCTTATCCAAATATTTAATTAAATAAATATGTATTATTTATTTATTCAATTTATCCATTACCCTTATTCCCCACCTTTAATTAAATAAAGTTTCTATTTATTTAATTAATTCTAGCCTTATCCCTAAATCCTCCAGCTAAATTAATTAATTAATTAAGGCTAATTAATGCCCACTACCTTTTTTCCATTATTTAATTCCACTTTATCCCCATATCCTTACCCATTTAATCCTATCCATTCATTCTATTCACATGAATCACAATATAAACTTGTCACCAAATGAAAAGTGTCCCTTTCACATGTCTAGCCTTTATCCCAAAAGTCAAACTAGCTTTTCATCATATCCCTTCATGTAATATCCCACCTATTATTCCTAGCCATCCATATAAGGATTTCTCCCTAAACCTAACCCTTGCCCCTCATGTGACACTTGTCACATGACTATAACTTCAATCCAAACCCTATCTTCTCATTGAATCCCCGCCATTCATCATGAATGTATCCAAACCCTCCATTTCTACCATCTCATTTCTATAAATGAGAGGCCTCCCATCCCTTTTGATGAACATCTTTTATGCTAATGTCATGTTGCTATAATTTTTATTGATTCATGAGCAACCATATTCAAATCTTCAACAACTCAACATAATACATTTAATCTTTTGCGGTTTGCGTATATTTGATTTGATTTAAGCTATTTTTATGTATATTTCTATTAGATCCATTTTACATGCATACAACTTGATTATCCAGATCAATCTAATTCTATCACACTTATTTAATGAACTTTAAGGTACATAGGTTGAGAGTTGAACCATTATCTAGCAAGACCCACTTCACCTTATGCTTAGCAATAAGGACCTCAATGTGTAGGGGACGGTTATGAGTATGATCAATAGGAGGCATATTGTTTTGGCTAAATCCCAGCTGATACGTAAATGATAAGTCTCCCACAAGAGCTTGGAATTGAGTGGGATCAATGTCATTAGGGACATGAGTATCCTGTAGATATTTTGTAAGGATCTCTTGGCGTATGGCAAAAGACTTCAACAAGTCTAAAATGGAGATTTAAGTAGGATTTTTACCAAGATGATCTAAGATGTTATATTCCAAGTGGTTGTTGGGATGAGTTGGATGGACCAAGAATGGATATGCAGTCATGGTGAGTGGTAATTGCGTAATGATGTTCTTTAGCTTTCACTCGGATCATAGACACTTGTGGATCGACTTGCATAATGCAACCAACCACATTGTCATAATTGAAAGGAACCTTAGTGTAATCAACATGATTGGTTTGATTGTTTTGGCTATTTCTTGGACTACTGTTTGGATTAGAGGTACTAGGCTCCTTGATTATGCTTAGGGAAGGCATTTTGGTATATTTGTAACTAAGCATTAGAAGATGTAGATTGGTTTCCCTCAATGGTGATATCCCCTCTATCAATAAGATCTTGGACATAGTTCTTAAGCTTCGTACATTTATTTTAGAATGACCTTTGATCTTGTGATAGTCACAATAATTGTTCTCCTTATACCAATTATGCTTAGGCTTGGTTTCATCAAATGGTTGGGTGACTAGATAAGTAACCACATTGGCTTGGACTAAATTTTCTAAGACTGTATCAAGGGGTTCTCCTAAGGGTGTGAAATTGCGCTTGACATTACCTTGATTGGGAGGTCGTGAAGTTCCTTGAGGAACGGATATGGTATTGGTATTTGATTGAGTGGGTATATTTTGATGACCTTGAGAGGTGTTGGCCACTCGAATATGCTTTGTATTGGTTACACCATCATTGACAGTTTTTTTGTTCCAATAGCGGGATTTATCATTATAGGTTTTGTCATTGTTTTCCTTATATATCTTGACCAATCCCTTAGCTATGAGTGCTTTTCAATAGTGACACCCTTGTCAATGACTTCAGTAAAGGTGTATGCACAATGAAGGGACAATTGGTAAGTCATCTCAGTGTGAAGGTTCTCAAAAAAGATATTAACTAATTGTTTCTCAGGGAGGTGATACAAGAGATGGCTAGCTTGAGCACACCACCACCTTTGTGAATAATTGGAAAAAGTATCCCCAAAAAGTTTCTTGTTTGCACATAAGTCCATTGTACCAACTTCATGCTCAAGGTTATAATAGAATTTCCATAAAATTCTCTGATAGATCGACAAATGTAGAGATAGACCCATGGTGGTGGTGTAAGAACCAGTCCAAATCTTGTTCACACAAACTTTGAGGGAACAAATAAAGGAGATAGGTGTCATTGTAAAGCACCTCTTGGTAATGCATGTAAAACTCTTGGAGATGATCACGTGGGTCACCATTTCCTTTATACTTGTCAAATTTAGGAATTTAGGAATGTTTTAGAAAAGGTGTTTTGGAAATTAAAGGATCAAATGGATATGAGCATATCTCTTCAAACTTGAAGGGCTTCTTTATAGAGGTTCCTTCTTGCAATTCCTTAAGAGTGGTGTTCATATCTTCCCGCTCTTGTTTAATGGTGAAGGAGTTTCTAGATTGGATTTACATGGGGAGCATATGGATTATATGGAGGCAGAGGAGGACGAGATTGATCAAGTAGTGGATTTGGATATGTCGATTGTTGTAGGACGTATGGGGGTTGTTGAGATGATTGGGGTTGATAAGTTGATTGTTGTAGTGGATTGGAATATGTTTTTTGTTGTGAGTGATATTGGGAATACAACAAAGGTTGGGATTGATATTGTGAATAATGTTGTGGTACACGTCCATAAGCTTGTGTGGGAGGTTGTCATGGGTTAGGTTGATAATTATAGGTAGCGTGTGGTGAATGAGGTGGTGGTTGTTGTGTGTAAGAATGGGATTGATATTGAAGCAAATTGGTTTAAGGTTGTTGAGAATTGAGGTAATGTTGTTGTGGAGGTTGTTATTGCAGATATGATTGATATGCATAATATGTGAATTTTTTTGTTAATGTGGAGTCATAAGAGGTTTTGATAATATGGATCTTGTTGGATAGGAGGCTCGATGAAAGGTGCTGATGTGGGATATTGATGGTATCATGGAGAGAAATAAATAGGTGAAGGGTTGGGATAGGATTGTGGAGGCTGTGAATGGCATTACAATGAAGGATTGGTATGAGATTGGGATGGTGGTTGTTGTGGATAAGCTTGTGAGGGAGGTTGTTGTTGCTAATAAGATTGTGATGGGAGTTATTGATAGGATTGCAATGGAAGTTGTTGATAGGATTATGTTGAAGGATTAGGAGGTTGTGGGATGGAGTGATTGTGATTAGATTGTGTAGGCTGGTTTCTAGGAGGTGTAACTTGAGATGAAGATGGTATGGTATCATAAGAAGTGTGATAGACCGATTGAATTGATATGAGGGGAACATGATATTGTGTTGATGGAGGAGGATGAGATGCAAGAGCCATCGTATTCTTTTGAGGTGGTGGATGAATTGATGCATGTGATGGTGGGTTTTGTACATTATGAGTGAGAGATCCTTGGGGTTATGTAGATGGGGCAGGATTTGGTCCATGCATAGGAATAAGGCCCAATATAGATCCTATAGTAGGAATCTGAAGGGGAAAGGGAGGAACCTAAATCACCACATCATTTCAAAATTATAGGAAGCACTGAGAGTTCTTTGGGGGAGCTTGAGGAGCTTGAGGAGTAGATGGTCGAACCATCCCAAAGTATTTTGACATATCAAACCTAAGGGGATATTTAGTACCTTGCATATAAGTAACTTTGCAAGGATAGCCTCAGAACACTCACTAGTGAGACAATCGGTCATGCGAAAGTTAATTGGGTTACTATAATGTTCCTCAAGGGTGGGTGTGAGTTCAAGCTGAGAGAGCATATCCTCTTTGATAGAGAAGAGATCTTGGGAATATAATGGATTTGAAGGTCTCCCTTGTATGATATTTTGTTATGGATTTGATTATATACTTCCACCAATTGGCTCATGACCTGAATAAGGCGATTGCTAGAATTAATTTTGTTGTCTCTCCATGAGATTTTTCAACTGCAATCAAGTGGTGATGGGAATGAAAGACAAAAAGATGGTTGGATAGGAATATGAAGATGGTATCAAGCCCAAGGACATGAATAAACAATGAGGATTAGATGAACAATTAGGTGATTGGTTGGATGTTCAATTAGGATGATTGATTAAATGATCGATTGGATGATTGATTAGCTGATGGATTGATTAGATGATAGACTGATCGATTAGTTTAGCACTCTAATAAGGTTTGTTAATGATGGGATCGATTGATACTTGAGATAGGCTAAGTTCTCAAGCACACAAGATAATGATGATTATATTATAATTGAGATAGGTTGAGTTCTCAAGGATGGATGATGTTAGCACGGTCTAGACCTCTCACTCGAGGTAAGTTAATTTGGTCAATGACGATTGCTAACTCAAGATAGACAGAGTTCCTAAGAAAGCATAAGGATGATGATATGGAGTGATCAAGTGATTTATTTAGATTCAAAATTTCTCAAATAGATGTTTAGGAGGTTGGATTTTAATGTATGATGATGGGGATGGAAATAAAATGTGTTTAGGGCTATCCTTGTGTGATTATAAAGATTATTCAATGACTTTTAGAAAATGTGACACGATGGAAATGGTCGATATGGGAGATTGGGAAGTGCAAAAAAAATTCAAATTATGGGATTGGACTCAAAACAACAAGGGCTATCTCTGGTTAAGAGGGTCCACTCTCTAGTTTTACTATGGGAAATGTATCTACCTAAGAATAGTACAAATCTACCTATCCACAGAGTGGAGATTCCTATGAACGAATCTGCCTTTGAACAAATCAGAGCTGCCTATCAATAGGGTGCATATGCCTATGAATAGATCTACCTTTAAATAAAGAGTATTCGCCCAAGGATGAGGTTGATTAGGTTGACCAATACAATCACTCAAAAATAGAGAAAATTTTCCTATGAAGGAGATGAGATCGCCTCTCAGCAGAGCTGCCTATAAAGAAACGGGTCCACCTTTGAAGAAGAAAAACCTCCCATCTACTAAGTGTATCAACCTATCTAGGATGACCAAGCAAAAAACCATATCCACCTATGAACAAAGTGGAGCCACCTATGGATGACTGACTAGAATGGACTAAACATAGCCGCTTGTTAACAAAGCGCAACCGATTATCAACAGAGCATATTCACCCATGAGTAGAGCATATCGTGCTATTAACAAAGTTCATCCACTCATGAAAAAAGTGTATCCACCTATCTAAGGATTGACTAACTAGAAAAGGAAAATATGATTTCCCATGAACAGAGCGCAATTGCTTATCAATAGAGTGGATTCGTTCTTGAATACAGTGTATCCTCCTATAAAAAGACAATGGCCTAATGTTAAAGGATGACTCAAAAGAATGTCAGACATGGACAAGATGGATTGAAGATACTCATTGGTATCGAAAAGAAGATACACTAGATAACACAAGCCTAATTTAGTCAAGTGGGAGTGTTAACCTACCATATGCCCATCAGTCATGAGGCTAATATCTCAAGATTAGTGAGGAGTTTTGCTTAACAATATTTGGTAGATATGGATCCAATGGCACAGTCCTAGTACGGTGATAGGCTCACCTTTTCCATTTCTCTAGAGGTCATGAGACCTTCCCCAAAGAACTCATACCTCTACTCAAGGAGATACATGGTGAGTAGCTTTGGACATGATACTGTACCCTAAACTATTATAGGCAATAGTCAAAAGGTCCTAAACTAGGCAATCATAGGCTCTCTAGCGTGTATTCTAATTAAACACTAGGAG